>CAHIKZ030004727.1:1130000-1162500 GCA_903632075.3 Acanthosepion pharaonis | reverse complement strand
CTCAGGAATATTCATGTTTGTTCAACTTCCAGTAAGCGCATCTTTGGTTTGTACTGAAACTATGCTGAGAAGACATTGGTTAGAGTTTCTTGGAGAAAGTGCATGATCAAAAAAAAAATGACAGTACACTCAAATCCTCAGTCACAATGACTTGTGACTTTATGTCAGCACAACCATGTTATTATGGTTTGCATGAAATTCTTTTGAATAGGTAATAGTGTAATTATAGCATTATATTCTATGCAGCACAATGTTTGGAGTGGGACTAAAAGTACCCTGGAAGCAAATTAAGACACATATAGTCCCTAAGGAACATTCACTTGATTTTATAAAGTTTAACATCCAGTGATAGTTACTGTCATCCAAGGAAAGATTCCTTAAACTTGATGATCACTAATGTGTTTCATCATTTTTTTTCAGATCATACAAGATTCTACATGAGCATTAATATTTTGGTGGCATCTACAGATACCTTTTTATATTGCTGTCTTTGGACAGTGTCTTCTAAGACATGCTATAAGCCCTCCCCTGTAAAGGAACTGAACATACATTTTCTGCGTGACAGATAGAGATGCCTATTTTGTATAATAAATCCAAATTTGTACCATGACTGGAAATGAATGAGAAGCTGAAAAATCAGTCAAAAACCACACCATAACTTCCATCAAACTGACTAAACAATACATATAGATACAAAGACAATTGGCATTTGCAGTCATTGGCAATATCTTATAAGACCTCAAGCAATAAGCTCTCCCTTGTAAATATTTTCTGCATAACAGATAATGTTGTTTATCTTTGTATAATAAATATAGATTTGAACCATACCTGGAAAGGGTTGAGAAGCTGAAACCTCAGCCAAAACCACACTGTAGTTTCAATCATATTGAAAAAACAATATTGACATTTGAAATCTTTGAACAATGTTTAAAAGATCTCATGCAGTAAGTTTTCATTTGTAAAAAAACTGAACAATTTTCTGCATGACAGATGGAGATACTTATTTTTGTATAATAAATTGTGATTTGTACCATGGCTGGAAATGGAGAAGAAGCTGAAATATCAGTCAAAAAAACACACTGTAGCTTCAATTAATACATACATGTTTAGTTTTGTGAATAGTAGTGTCTTTTTCTTTCTAATAATGTTAACTGTTATCTTTCCCCATAAACTGTGCATCTTACTCAGTAACACTACCTTGAGTGGCTCTTGAGCTTTGGATACTGTGAACATTATTGTAAAATAAAAAATAAAAAACACACTTATGTTGCAAAAATTAAATTTCCCAAGTTAAATTTGAGGCTTAAGTTGTTAGAATTCTTAATAATCATTATTTCGGCATTTGTCCCAGTGTAAAGGTATATAAATTGGCTGTTACTAATATTTTCAAAAAACCTTATTCAAATATGAGTGAAGGTAAAAACGTGAATATTCTTATTAATTTTTTTAAGCATTTCATATGCTCTTCCATAGCTCGAGAGAATATAAACAGTCATTATTTCTTTCTCAATTTTGCCATTTGCTCAAAAGTGCTTCTTTGTGATGAAGTGTAGATATGCTGTCACAAGTAAACAGACATACAAGTATACACGCAATTTTATCTATTTATTTTCCATATTTTTCTGTATTTCTATTCTCTTATTAAATGTAGCTATTTAAGTTATATAGATTTGATTACTGGCTGCAACAAAACGATCTTATAAATAGCTATGCAATCTCCCTACCTATCTGTCTTAAATTCTTTAGGCACTTAATGACGTTAAGAGCATCTCTCGGGTTGAAAATAGGTACGTTGTTGCGAACACTGCAGCTACTGTAAACAAGAAGAAAGAAAAGACCTGAATACAGAATTCAGCTTGCAAGCGAGAAAGTTCCATTTCTATATTATGTTCAAGGGTATATTTACACCACCTGCATATCCATCTCTACCCTACTCCAGCTATGGTTTAAATAGCAGGAAAGACCATGCCCTCTAGCCATGGTTGTTAAACAGTCTAAGAGAAGGACAATTCTGAATACAAAACTATAACTAATCATGGGTTGATCTTTGTCAATGCATAGCACCTGAAAGGTATCCATCCAAAAGTTACTGTGAGGACATTGGCAACAGGATGTTGGATATGGCCAATGGCATAATCTAACAGAGGCAAGAATATACAGAATAGATTGTACAAAATGCCTTATAATGTACATTGGTGAAACATCAAAAAAAATAAAAAAAGAATACAGCAATCTTCGTGCTCACAAAAATGGAGTTTTAAAAGGACAGTTTTTCCCTTGACACCACTATTATTTTAACTACCTTCACTCCTCAGCAGTGTTTATTCTTTTAAAAAGACTATATGAGCATTATGGAAATATATGGTATAACAGCACTTTAAATGTAGTTCACCATAATACATCTGATGACAATTTTGACTGAATAAATGTAAGTGTGATCAGGAGAGAAAAGGATTCACTAATGCATTGAAAGTGCACTAATCTCACAATTTTTGGCAATAAATGTAAGACCATCCTGGACTATACTTGACAATGGATGAGATGTAATTATTCAAAGTCAAATGGAAACTGTAAGAACACACAGAACAACACCTTGTCTCCTAAAATATGTGCAACTGAACCCGCTATGATGAGCCTCTACCCTTAAAAACATCAGGAAGCATGTCGATGCTATGGGATGTCTAAAACATTTATACACTTAGCTTTAAAGTAAATACAGTGCCACATAAAAGTTTACAACACATTACAAGAAATGTTTCTTTAGGTATTTCTAACACAGATTAATGAAACTTTTACTGCTAATAATACATATGTTTAAGCCTTTAGTCAAACAATCAGATTGAAAAAAAAATAAATAAAAATATCCCATGAAGAAAAAAAAAAATCAATATTTAATAACACAAAAGCTTACAATACACATATATCATTTATTAATATTTTGTAGCATAACCATTTTTGCTAATTACAGCATGTAGGCATTTAGAGTAGTCCCCTACAAATTTCTTGGCTGATATTTTTCCATTCTTCATGACAAAATTCCTTTAGTTCATGCAGGTTTTGCATGTTCCTTCTTTGAATTCTCAGTTTCAACTCTCACCAAAAATTTTCAGTCAGATTGAGATCTGGAGATTGACTTGGCCATTTTAGAACATCTATTCTATTTGAACTTAACCATGATTTTCTAAGCTTTGCAGTATGTTTACAATCGTTGCCTTGTTGAAACACCCAACCTGGTTTCAAGCTCAGCAAATGTACACTCTGACATAAATTTCTCTCCAAAATATCCATATAACATGCTCCATTCATCCTCCCTTCTATTATTTCAATGTTCCCTACACCTTGGGAACTAAAGCAACCCCAGATCATGACTGATTCACATCCAAATTTTACTATTGGGATAGTACCATTCTTTCTCCAGACCTTTGCCACAACATTTCTACCAAAAAGTTCAATTTTCATTTTGTCTGACCAAAGTAAATTTTCTCCAAATACTGCAGGTTTGATGTAATGCTTATTTGCAAAATTCAGTCTAGCAAGAACATGTTTTCGCTTAAGAAGAGTTTTTTTTCTTCAGGTCCTCAAAAAGATATCATATCAATGAAGTGAATGACTAATTATATCCATACTCACTCTTACTCCACTTACTTCTAGTCTTCCCTGACATTCTTTAAGCATAACTCTGGGTTCGTTACCAACATTTCTCACCAATAATATTGCCGTATGTTCTGTTACCTTTCTTGGACAACCAGAGGTTCTTTTTTGGATGAATGAAATGACATGTCTTCCAGTGATCAACTACTGTACCAAATGAATTCAATGTGACCAAGGGTTTGAGCATATTGACCTTGTTCAGATTGTTGATCATGCTAAATAATACACTCTCTTAGAAACTGTAACTAAGGTCTGCTCAGCATAGTTGCAGCATAAACCACAGGTGGGTTCTGTGGGTATTGAACAAACACAAATGCACCTGAGCAAGGGTCTGCAACAGGGATTAGCTAGCCACCCTAGTAGATGAGTATCCTTGAATATGAGTGAACAACTATTATTATTATTATTATTGCATATAAAAATACTGATATGCTAGTATTATGGATAGAAGATTATCAAAGACTCAAGCATTACCATAGTTTTTATCCTCGATTTTCTAAATTTTTTATACTTCTACAGGTTACTTGTTTCTTGGAATTGATGACGATATAGAATTCTAATATTTCATTTTATTTTAAATGAGGAATTACCATTATTGTGTGTTATTTGAACTAAAAATATTAGGTAACTGAATGACAAGATAGAAAAATTCTATGTAACATGTTTTGTTCTCTCTGTAATTCTGAAGACGCATGGGCCTGGCTAAGAACCTACTGGGTTCATTAACCCAGTCACCTTTAACCCTCAATATTTGGGCATACAGCCACATATTTAAACAACAGTTCTTGTACGATCATTAAAGTTAAGTAACATTAGCCTTTGTCAGTACCTAGATGGGTGACCACTTGGGAATACCAGGTGCTGTAAACTTAGATATGCAGGTGGTGCAATGGATAAGATGTCAGAATTGTTAATCAAAGAGCCGAGTTCCAATTCCAGTTGGGTTTGTTATATTCATTTATGTGCAAATATCTATAGAAAAGGTATTAATCCATGTCTTTTCTCCCCAGCTATAGGTTAATTAGTAAGATTTATATCATTAAATCCTTATCACAAAAAAAAAAAAAAATTCTTACAACCTAAATATATTTTTTGGCTTTGAATAACCTGCAAAGGGTTGATAGACCATAAAAACCACAAATCAATCAACCAATAATCTAAGAAAGTATTTGTATGCAGTTGACAGTTTAGATTTTTCTAAATACGTTGGCATCATGCATGACATCCTTATGTTTTTATTTCAGACTGATATGACTGTTTAAGAGCATGACTAAAGTTTTACATTTGATCCAAGGTGGAAATTAGTCAGCGTAAAGAAATAAATTAGACACTGGTTTAAAGAAATGACCCAAAGATTTATTTTCATTTACAAGATATGAAAATGTCTCTGGTAAGTTGTATAGTGTATTTTACAGTGTACAAGGTGTGAAAAAGGAGTATGCTTAACCCATCTGACTGCTTGTTGGCTATCGATGTGGGCTTGTTACATTGATAGTGAAGTCCGTTCTCTTTCTGTATCCACAGCCTAATGGTTGGACAGGCAGTCAGTTGTGCTCTCAGGTAGCGTGTGTGTGTGTGTGTGTGTGTGTGTGAAGTCTCTCTCTTTCTCTCTGCTCTCTCCGGCTTCTTGTATAGCCTATATAAGGGAAATGCATGGACATAGTTGTAAACATCTGTGGCAAATGAGAGTTGCATTGATAATGGCCAGCATTCTGGTATATTTGTATTTGTTTTAAAATTACCTTAGCACAGCCTATTTTATGTTCAATTTCCTTCTCTTTGATAAAAAATACAGAAGTAGGAATGAACTTTCTTGGACCTCAAAGGAAGAATTATTTTCAGTTTTCATGAAATTTAAAGAAGACAAACTTCTGAATTAGTTTTACACACATTTGTTCAGTTGCCTTTGAGCTTCACATATATGAGCCATGACAATTGGTTTTTGGCAAAAACCTTACCTGAACATTGTTATTCAATTCCCCCTTTTATTCAGATGAAACACTGTCCTAGAATGCTTGTAGCCAAAATTTAAGGAGTGGTATGATGTTTTCTGAATGCTTAATAAAAGGGATGGTTGGAATTATGTCCTCGGTGCAATTTTCTTAAAAAATAAAAAAAGAATTATCATCTGAACCTGTCCATTTAAAACTCAAAGGAGCTTTAAATTACAACACTATTTGTTAGATTGAATTTTTGAGACCACAGAATATCTCAGGTTATTTATATTCAGGTAAATTTACTAAGAACGTTTGACACAGAATAGTAATAGTCAAATGTAATAAATAAAATAGCTAGTGTGTAAAAATTTCTTAATACCTAAAAAAAGACACAAGAGCCACTCAAGGTAGAGGGTTACTATTATCGTTGTTATAGTGAATGAGGTGTGTTATAGGAAGTGAAGATGGGGAATAGATAACAATTGACTTATCAACTGATGAGGTCAAGATTGTATAGTGTACAGGTAAGCATCCATAAGTGTAGGGGGTCTGTTCTACAAAGTAGAATTTTTGTAAAAGCTCTCTGAGTAGAATGTTCTTCTTACAATTGGAATATGGAAGAAATGTGGATGATTCAACTCTGTGATTGCAGCATAAGGTTCTAACTTTAAAGGTTTGAACTAATGGAACTAAAGAATGGCACTCATCTGAATATTTCTTAAAAATCACGAAAGTCATTATCTTATCCTTTTTTCTTTTCTTTGAGTTCACGCCAAGCAAGGCAGTAAAACCACTAGGATTGACAGTGCATTTAAATTTTTGAAGATCAAATTTAACTGGGAAGCATGGAGCTGAAAGAGAGTTCCAAAAGTTATAAGCAGGAGAAAATAAAATGTTAGCATAGAATTTACAGTCACATCTAGTCAATTCAACTGTAAAATGATGAGACATTGTTGTAAATCTTGTACTGTGCTTAAATTCATAAAGTCTAGGTACCATAGTAAAGAGCTCATTCAAACAATTACCATGAAAGTATTTATAGAAAAGGCAGAGGGAAGCAACTTTACAGCAGTGGGAAAGTGACTGAAGATGTAAAACAACTAATTCAGGCTTGGCAGAGCATGTGCATAAAGAAAATCCAACACTCTCTGCTTCTTCTGATGTTAAAATAATAGATAATAGAATATTGGTAAAAAAAAAAAAAACGTTTGTAAAATGAAAGAATTTTCATATGTGAAGATGAGACAGGATGATTATTCTTTTTTGGCAGAAAACTCCACCCAGAACATCCTTATTCCAACCACACCTTTTATTAAATATTGAAATGAAATACTTTTTCTTACAAGAATTGGGTAGGATTTCTTAAACAAATAATAATTTAATAAAAAGGGAACTTAGAATAAATATGTTCTGGGTGAAACAGAAAAGAATAATTCTCATGGACCATCTGTTTGAAATTCAAAAGGTAGAAAAGGGAGATGAAGATTTTGGAAAATTATTTCAGAGCAGGTGACAGTGAAAAACGTTACAAGAATTTTCAGATTGATGTCTATTTCCTTTTGTAAATATTGCTGCTGAAAAGAAATTTTATTGGAACAAAATGAACTGAATCACCGATAATTGAGTATGGTAAAGAAAGTTGAAGGTTAAATATTATTGTTTTTTCTTTTGAAGACATATTTGATTTAGTTTGTTCTTTGAGAAAAAAAAAAAATGAAAGAAAAAAAGAAAGAAAGAAAAAATGAAAGAATGAAGAAAAAGAAATGAATACAAAAAGAAAATATGAAAAAGAAAAAAGAAAAAGGAAAATAAAATAAAAAAATGTTAACCAAAATGAAGAATGAAAGAAAAAGAAATGAATACAAAAAGGAAAATATGAAAAAGAAAAAAGAAAAATAAAAGAAAAAAAATGGTAACCAAAATGAAGAATGAAGGAAAATGAAATGAATACAAAAAGGAAAATATGAAAAAGAAGAGAAAAATAAAAGGATGAAAAAGGAAGAAAAAGAAAAGAAGAAAGAAGGAAAGAAAAAGGAAAAAGAAAAGAAAAAAAATCAATGCTAAAAATCAAGCAAATTCTTTTGACGTATAATTTGATTTAATGCTTTTTATATAGAAATAAGATACTTTCTCTCAGATATTCCTTTTAACATTGACTTCATGTAAGCATCAAATCAAATATTGCATTAAAAATGTTGCCCAACCTTCTTCAATGAAAATTTTATTAAGGAAATAACTCAAAAAGTTAACATAGTAAATTTTTATAGAAATCTGAATAGTGTCAGCATAAATACATATGTATGCTTCATATGTATATATGTGTATACACATATAAAAATATATATTGGGTTGGTGCATAATTATCAGGCGTTTTTAAACAATTTTTATTATGAAAAAAGAAACAATAATTCAACAATAACATTTTTAAATGATTATTCTGGAGTGTATATGATTATTTTCATGCAATTTTATAATTTGAATATTAAATATTTTTATTTAAAAATGTAAACAAAACAGCAATTTTTATTAACAAATAACTCACGTGCAAAACCACCTGATAATTATGCACCAACATATATTTCATAGCTTTGTCTTGCAAATGAAGATACTTTTGGGGATTTCACATTTATTGAAAGATTGGTGAAGTTTTTTCTACAACAGGTACAACCTGCAAAACTTGGAATTTGAGAAAATACCAAACTTATAGTGATACCTCCTCTTCTCTGCTCTGAGGCTATGGCTGGAGTCAGTCACCTTGAAAATCATGTGTCACAAAGAAAACTTCTCTTCACCCTCTTGTCCTGGGTATGACAATAAACTTCATCTGGTAGCAAGGCCTCTACTCAGGAGATTGGCAGTTTTGAGGAGTGTGTGACAAACCTATTAGCCGTCTGCCCTGGGATACCATGAAAACACAACATACTAATAATTTATGGGAGAGAGAGAGAGAAAGGTAGAAAGTTACATAAGAATTAAGACAAAATAAAATATTAAAAATTGTAATTTTAGCTATTTTTTTTTGTAGAGAAAAGTTTGGAATTTTTCAGACAAAAAATATTCATGAAACTTGGGTGGTATGCTGGAGTGTGAACAAGAGAATTATGGGTAGCAGTTTGTGACTATAAAAAGGGAGAAGAAAGCACGATCGGTGTTCATTATTCAGAGTCGGTGTGCAATTGAGACGAAGTAAGGAAAGATAAGAAAAAAAAAAGAAACTATGTCTGAGTAGAAGGAGGAAACAGTGTCACAAAAATCAGTTTTTAACTATACATGGAAATGCCCAAGAGTCATACCAATAATCAAACAAAGAGATGCACCTGCATCCCTCCATATTGTGTTGAAAGAGAATTCACCAGACACCCATTGCATGACACAGTGGTGAAAGAGAGTGATAACCTGGATGCAGTCATCGAATAATAAATGCTAAATACATTTTAAATTTGAAACAAGCAGCGAACTCGTCAAGCAACTGGAAAATAGGAATCAAGGGCAAGACAGCACGAAAAAAAACAAAGTTTGACAAACTTAAAAGGAGTTTTTGATATAACCAGTCATTCCATTTCAGTGGCAGGAGTAAAGACAGGAAGAAAACGTATTAATACTGATGGTTCGTAGAATAAAACAGAAGAGTCTGAAACAGCTGCATGTCAAAGTCCATTTGTTAGCAAAGAAAACCCAACAAAATGAAAGGAGTAAATGAGAAAATTTAGCACGTAGCGTTTCAAATGTATGAAACACTGCATGCGCAGGAACTTGTAAAGAAGGACAAATACCTAAACTGATTTGTTTTGGATGTAGTGATTCTGAGCATATGTATTTCCACAGGGAAACTAACTTAATTACATGTTGTTCCAAGGTACACCCTGACCCGGAGTAGTAGCACCTGTTAGGGCCCCAGCTATGGGCAAAGTGTGAACCCCAAAATAAAAATCAACAGTACATTTTTATATTTTTTAGTGTTGTCATTTTGCTATAAAAATGACTACACTAAAAAATATAAAAATACTTTTTTATAGTAAAATTATTAACAATACATTTTATGATCTACAAAATATATATCTAAACATACTTTTACTGAGAGTATAAAATTTTGTACAAAATATCTGTAAAGCATAAAATTATATTCAAAAAGATTTTGGCATTAAAAAAACCATACAGGTTAATATATGATAAACAAAACCAATCACTCAGACAACCAACATGAAAGAAGACTTTACTGACATTAATCCATATAATATCCTACAATATCTTCAACCACTATTTACTGTTTCCCTGAGAGCTATAATCTCCAACTATTCAAATGTAATGTCAATCGACATCTCCAGTTACCTTGATCTATCCACTATCCCTCTCCTCATCCTTTCTTCTATCACTCCTATCTGCTCTTGCTCCAAATCTCCTGCAAACCCCTGCATCCTAGTGGCTTCAAAAACAAAAAAAAAAAAAAACTGTATTCCAAAATATAACTGCAACAAAACTACTACATAGACACATATATCACTGCCTCTAGTAATTATATTGACACAAAAATGTATATGAACAAAAGCTGAGTATTATCTGCCATGTATTCAATTGTGAATGCAGAATAAATAATGTATATTGTATTTTTATTACTTCCAAGAAAATTAAATTTTGACATTAAGTGACCCATAAGGAGTTGATGTGCCATTAAACAAACAAAATCAATCTTCACTCCTCAACCCACATTTTCCCTATTTGATATCAAAGGAGGCAAGAGTTCTTGTATCTCTTTCATGACACCTCACTTACGTGCCACAATTTCTATATAATCTCAGAAATAAATATAGTATTTCATGACAATTCTTCATTGCATTGACCGATGATGAGTTCACTTTTTTAACAGCCAATTATTTTCCACACTCTACCTGCTTAGTTAAGATATTTTTTCACAATTGCTTTGATGCCAAAAGCAGTGCCTCTTGAGAACTTCCATGTTTGTGATGTAGGTCCTGCAGTACACTTTAACAATGATATAAAAGCAACTTTGGTGGAAGTATTCAAGAATGTGCTGTAGATGATCTGAGATTTGGTATCATAAAATTGAGTGGGCAGCACGATGGCTTTTAAGGACTTTATTTTAATTTATTTCTCACATATCTGTGCTGCCTTTATTTTTGTCAGTCAATTATCAGCTTCTTTGTCTTACTTAGCATCTGTTTATAGTCAAATCACACTGAAAACAGCAGTTCTTGTTTGATCACTATAGTTAAGCAATGTCAAGCCTAGTCAATACTTAGATAGGGGACAGCTTGAGAATATTTGGTACTATTTATGTATGGTGTTTGTCTGCATGCTGATTTGGGAATGTTTTTATATCAACCCCATCCTCCTTAAACGTCCAAATCTTTTGACTGAACCAGTCTTAATGTATGGATTAGAAACTTGAACATTATTTGCTCATCTTGAAAGATGACTGGATGGAACATATACAAATTTACTAAGAAAAATCCAGAACATCAGTTGGAGATCCCATGCAACACTTAACACAATTTACAGAGAACCGAGACCAATCTCTCTTAAACCCAAACAAAAACGATTACATTTTGCTGGCCACTGCTACTGAGGAGACGGGAGAATTGTCTCATCCTTACTTCTATGGCATTCTTCTGGAAGTCTCTTTTCACAAAAATTGACTTTCCCATAGCTCAGGACTCAGGGGATAGCAATGCACGACCAAGCAGTGTGGAAAGGGATTGTCAATGGAGTTCTGACTATAGGGAGGTTGAAAGATGATGATGATGATGATGATGATGATATCAACCCTGGTTGTGGTAGATAAACATACATTAGATTCTTTAAGAATGGATTTAATAAAGGTTGGTGATGTAATCTAATGTTTTTTTTTAATGTTTTTATAGTTGGCAAAATATTTATCAGGATTCCTTTGAAGTATTTTCGACATAAAAAATTATGTTTTTTAATTAGGGTTGCATTTGTAAAGTCAAAGTTATAACCAGTTTTGTTCCTGTGTATTATGAGCGAGTTTAAAGGGTTGTCCCAATGTATATATATATAATTAATATGAGTAAAAGGTCGTCACTTCATTAATTGATGTTACCTTCAGCATTCCAACTCCACAGTTTCATAGGTGAACCTGCCCATCCACTCTTCAGGGGATATCAATTTACACTATTTACATTGTTCAGACGGTTGTCCTCATCTTTATTGACATATTCATGATGTTTTGGGTGTTGTACATTCTGGCCTTCTTCAGGTGATAAGTTTTAGAATTTCAAACCAAACTCTTTATTTTGCACACTGGGGTAGATTGTTCTAATTTCAGTGTATATCACCTGAAGAAGGCTGGAGCATACAACAGCCGAAACATTGTGAATATGACAATAAAATGAGGACAACAGCCCAAACAATGTAAACAGTTACAATACCTCATCACAGAAATATATATATATATATATATATATATATATATATATATATATATATATGTGTGTGTGTGTGTACACACAGAATGTGCGATGGATAAATTGTCGGCTAAATTATGCAAAAATGAAAATGACACTAACATCTCATTTTAACAGCTATATTTACCAAAAGTTACATAAAAATATCTTCAAATACTAAAGGGTTTATTTATTCAATACAATCGCTATTTGATTCAACTACAGACGACTCCAGAATCTCCTGCAACTCTTCTGGACAGTCTCTTTGTTTAAGTTGGTGTATACTACCATAATCCTTGCCTTCAGTTCATCTTTGGTATTATGAAGACATTTGTTTATTGCTCACTCAACTGTGCCCCACACATAATAATCAAGAGGGTTGCAGTCTGGAGAGTTAGGTGGTCAGAAGTAAGAGGTGATGTGGTTGCAGAAATGTCTGACAGCCATGACTAAGATCTCCTGCTTGTGTAGCATGGTGCAGAGTCCTGTTGCCAGACATAGGGTCTTCCATCAGCCACCCTCATGATCTAGGGCAGCACGAGCTGCTCAAGGCACTTTCTGTAGGCCTCCTTGTTGAGCCTGAGGCCTTTGGGAAGATGAATGGAGGCATAATGTTGCCATCATTAGTGATATTGACTGGATATATCATTCAACTCTTTCTGAATCCTCTACACTCTCCTCAGATTGACACCCAAATACTCTGAAATGTTCCTATTGGAGCTTCTGGCATGAATGCCAAGCAGTACAGCATGCCAGTTCCAAATTTCTGGTGGAGTGAATTGTGTTATAGCACTCTTTTTCTCACAGATGGTGCCCAACTGACCTTAGTACACTGTGCAGTTGACAAAATCAAAAACAAACAACGTGCATGCATGAAATTAAAAATATAAAATGGCGACAAGTTACTCGCTGTATATATGTTAAAAATGACAGACATTTTATGTTGATCAATTTTAATAATTGACTTTTCCAAATTATAAATAATCCTTCTCAGACAAGTAGGAAATTCCATCAGAAAGTGTCTGAAATTCATTCCAAAAGAAATTACAAGAAATTTGGTCCAAGCTTTTGACTTTCTTAAGTCATCATCCGAGTAGATAGAGACAATTGATGAGTTTTGTAGAACTAGTGATTATTGCAATGTGGGCAACGAGTGGTGTAATATCTGTTTTTTATATATACATTTGAGAATGCCGGCTCTTAAGTTATAAGTGTTTTTATTTATTGATGGCTGTTTCTGTTGTACAAATATTGCTTCAAGTATCATCTGTTTTTACTATTTGATTTTGCTAAAACATAGATATGTAAAACCAATGGATAAAAATAAATACATCAGATTTATTATTTACTACAAAAACTTCAAAACCATCAGCTTAGTTATTAAAAATAATATATACCAAACTTCCAACCTCCTATATAAGAGCAATGTTGTGTATGAATATACTTACCCACTTAAAGAATTTTTCTAAAACAAAACATTTTATATAGCATATACAACAACTAAACTATCACTTGTCATTTACTAGACCATAGTGCCATCAAACAACACATTAATAAGCAGCATAAGGATCTTACTAACATTAGACAAACTACTCACATACAAATTTCATCAGGCAATAGAAATATTTTTCTATAAAAAGATGCTGAGAATATCATGGACTTAACATGTGAGTAACAAGGAATTTTTAGAGAAAATAGAAACAAAAAGGACACTTATACTTAACATCAGAAAGAGATGACATTACTAGGGTACATAATGAGAAAAGAGGACTTAGAAAATTTGATACTCACAGGACAGATTGAAGGCAAGAAAGACAGAAGAAAACAATGCATAACATACCTAATGAGCCTGTGCAAATCATTGGCAGAACAGGGATTAGGAGAGATCACAAAATGACAAACTATATAAAGAGCTATAAAAGACAGGAAATTGTGGAGAGTCATGATTGCCCATGTCCTGAAGGAATGCAGCACATAGAAGAGTCTAGTCTACTACCTAGCCCAAGAATTGAACTCACAATTACCATATGTCACCAAATTCAAACCAATTCTTTAATCTGCTAACTTAATTTCCACTTAGAATTCTTGTGGGGATGTAGGATTCTGTAAAATATGACTTCATAATTGGTAAGCAAAAATAGAAACATTTCTTATTGTAAAATTATCATTTCACATTACTAAAGAAATCCTAAAACTTAATCTCTTAAAGATAACACTATATTTTATTCAGCTCTTGACTGTCAAATACTATCAACCAGTGTGCTGCATTGGAGATCTCTCCAAACTTGGATTCTAGAATTCTTGTGGGGATGTAGGATACAGTACCTTCTAGGGTAGATGCTTATGTATTTATCTATCACAGAGATATTTCATACACATTATAGCTTCAGCTGGGTTACCATTGGTTACATATCAGAGTCAGTGACTGATAGCCTGTGATGGGCAGAGCTGCATTTAGTGGCTAGGAAGTTATCTTTCAGTTCAACTCGCTAATGCACCTGATCTCTTGGAGGTCACAAACATGCAAAATCTATTCTACACTCTTCCTGAAGTTATTAAGTAAATCATATAAACTTCAGTAATTCAAATTTGGTTTGAAAAAATTGTTAAATTTTAAACAATTAATTTAGATGTCAAAACAAAGCCTGAATTAAAATTTTAGGTAGTAAAAAATATATTTTATTGAAGTTATTTGATGCATTCTACAAAACTACTGTCTGAAGTTGTTAGGCAAAACAAAATAATCACATTTCACTTCAATAAAAAGATAATAAAATCATAAAAAATTGATCAACACCTATAATAAAACAAATAACAAACACATATGATAAGTCTTTGAATCCTTTACATTTTTATATATTGACCCTTCTTAATAACAGCCAATAATCTATCATCCATTGATTTTGTTATTTTTTTACTTCAGCAGGTTCAATTTCCAACATGGTAGTTTTAATTGCTTCTCAGATCTGCTTTTCTGTTATATTTTTTGCCACTTTATTTAATTTCTTCTTCACAAGTGACCATAGATTTTCAGTTGGATTCAGATCAGGACTTAATGGTGGCCATTCCATTATCTTCTCTCCTGTAAATCTTTTATGTTCAAAGAATTCATGGGTAAGTTTAGAAGGAGCATTGCCGTGCATAAGTATGCACTTCATTTTGAAACTGTGAGACTGGGACTTGTACCATGCAAAGAAAGTCTTGTTCATAAAATTGCAATAGTTAGCACTGTTCAGTAAAAATTCCTTCATTGACTTTGAATGGTCCGATAATAGTTGGGTCAACAGTTCCATCCAATATCATAACACTACTGTCTTCTTGCTTGCTTCTTTTAGCCACAGGCATGTCTGAATTGGATAAAATCCATCCTTTGGCCCATCCATCAGGTCCATCTAATGTCACTAGAGCTTCATCCATGAAAATTACTTTAGAAAAGTCAGTTTTCATGTATTTCTTGGCTCAATTTTGATGCTTTAAAATATTTGCTTTAGTGAGAGGATTTTGTCGAGAAGATTTTTTTTACAGATCCCAATCCACAAAATATTCTACACCTTTTGTCATCCTTGACTCCCTCAATTCCAGTCTTTTCAAAGAACTGAGAACTGGTCAAAAGTGGTTGTTTCACTATAGCTCACTTTAATTTATGTTCATCTGGAGGAAGCAAGTTCTTAAAGCGTTTTTCTTTGTTTTAAGTTCTCAACTTATATTTTCAACTTCCTGCTTTATCGATTGATGATCTTTGAAAAGCTCCCTTGATACTGCCAATGTGGATATTTCCTTACTCAATAACTTTATTTTCTGTTTTTCAGCAGTTGTTACATCCATCCCTTTACCCATGTTTCAACATAAATTATGGCCAAAAATAAAAAATAGCTTTTATTAGATTTCAGAAGTCTTAAGCTATTAGTTTAATCTTCAGTCAGTCCATTTTTGTAAATTTCAAGTATCTCAAAAACTATTAAAAATAGCAGAAAATTTACTTAAGTATTTTACTAAGGGTGGAAATGAATGAGTTTAAATTTGATAACTTAGAACTTAGAAATTTGATAATTTAGAACTTTTTAAGTTATTGAGGTTTATTTGATTTGCATAATAACTTCAGACAAGTTGTATTTTACTTCATATTTGGATACATTTCACATTTGAATCTCATGTTTTTATTCTTACTGAATGAATAGTAACATTGGTTCAAAATATTTGCAAATGGAGACATCTGCATAAAAAAGTACTCTAAAGCATCAATCATTGGAGATGTGAAGGCTTTGGTAGAGAATGATTCAATAAACTTTGAGAACTCAGAAACCAATGTTTTGATAGGAACCATTTCAAGTCATTTAAGAGAAATTCATCAAAGAAAGAAAAATTTATAAATGGGTTTCATTTGAATAGAATGAGAATATTTTTTTTTTATAGAAAAACAGATTGGGGTGCTGGATTATGTTTCACAATATAAAATTAATCTCTTTTTGCATTCATCTACAAATATTGAAGTTATACAACAAGTATGGACGTTATATTACAACGGACTCAACTACAGTGGAAAAGCCACATGAAATCACAGGATCTATTAGATAAACTGCCACAATTAAGCAAGCAACAGAAAAATGCAGAAGAAATTAGACTTTATTGGCTGCCAGAATGTCTCCTGCAGTAAAAAGACAAGTCTCCCTTGCTGTTAAAGGGACACGTCTCCCTTGCTGTTAAAAGTACATGTTTCTCTCGATGTTAAAGGGCATGTTTCCCTTGCTGTTAAAGGAAAGGGCATGCCACTCCTGTATTTAAAAGACATGTCTCTCATGCTCTTAATGGACACATGAGTGTATGTGAATAAATGAATGTAAGTAGGTAAAACTATTTATATATATAAACTATTTATATATATATATAAACTATTTAGCGAATTTTCTTGGTTCCCTATATGTATGCGTGCAAGAAGAATGAACAAGCAGCAACAATAAAGACCTGATTTTAGTGATGAAGATGAAGATATACCGAATAAGTTGCTTTTGTTTGAATATTTTTTGGCAGGTTGCAGACAATTAAGCTTTATCTGTATGTATAGATGCCTTCAGCAGAAATAAAAGAAATATTTTTGAATTCTTTTTCATTATAAATAATAAAGAAAAGTAGACAAGGAATTTTTTACAATAGAAAAGGACATAAAAGAGCTGAGAAAATGGCATATAATTGCATTTAACACACACACATATATATATATATATATATATATATATATATATGTGTGTATCTATATGTGTGTGTGCATATACATTTTTATTTTTTTACAGCAAAACCAAAAATTACCTCAACATAGAGGATAGTCTATTTCAAGCTGTTCTGTACACAGCTATCATCAGCCCCTAAGTGTTTGTCTTGGAGCATTGTTTTAAATTTATTTTCAATGTCAGTCCTCCTTGGTCTGGGGTTGGAGTTTATTTATGGCCAAGACTTCTTGTTCTTTGTTGTTTAATATCACTTCCTACTATGTGGCATTTATTATACAAGCCCAAGTAAACATTATATATATATATATATATATATATATATATGAATAAAAAGACAAAGAAAACTATACTTTGTTTTAGTCAAAAGTCAAATGTAATGATTCTACTTTGCAACAAGTATATATTTGACAGTTACTCAAAATTTTTAAATTTAAAAATGCTCATGAATATTCATCAGGTACTGAAAAGTTTATGGAAAATAGAGAAAATGTCATCAGCCTACAACTGGAGTAGAAAATAATCAACTTCCAAGACCAACACAAATTACTAAATAAACGATCAAATTTTATCTCAAAATACTGACATGAAAACTAATTTTTACTATATTACTTAAAAATCAAAAGCTAAAAATGAAAAAAAAACACCACCATGAAAAATGCAAATATATGCACAATATACAAAGCAGATAATGTAACATACTTTTGATGAAAGCAACACTTGAAAGTAGACAAATAAGATAAACAACACCTGAAAAAATTTAAATAAACGAATTAAGTAAAGTAAACAAATTATGAATGCACACAAACACAAGTCAATGTAGTAACAATAATCAACAACGAATAATTAAGTAATCATAATAAATAATGAGTAAAAAGGTAATGACTGCATTTGGATCTACAATTATTTCTACTCATCATCCTCGAGAATGGTTTGGGACATAACTGTTACAGCCCACCCAATCACCATAAGAATAATGCAATCGACTTTACTATCTCTAATGCACAACTGACTAGTATATATAAATAATCAAGCCAAAACACACACACACATATATATATATATATATATATATATATATATATATATAATAAAATTGTGTATCTGGACAGCAATCTCTCTTTGATACAACTTTCATTAAAACAATTGGCAAGTTACTATGGTTAAGTTCTTTTTAATTAATTTTTCTTGTGTTCTTATAACTTTATTCTTTTCTGGGCCTAAATTATGTAGAAATTCTCTGAATATTGTGTATGTACAAGTGCTTTCGACTATTCTTTTAGCCATTATCAAGGATGATTTTATTTTTGCTTTTAACTGAATGTATGGATTTTTGTGTATGTATCTAGTTTTTGGAATGTTTTATTTTCCAAACACGGTCAGTACATTGTGGCCATGTTCATAGTTGATATTATTGAGTGTTGGTTTTTTCTTTCCATTATTTTTAACCTTTTTATACAAGTGGATGATGCTATTATATTTGTATTATCAATGAGTATGTTATGGATAGTTTAATAGATCTCCATGTGTATTTAATTGAAACCTAATTGAGCTATGATTGTTAGGCATGTCCAATATAATTATTATGAATTTGGATTGATCAGTAACACAGTTCTTTAAGGGACATATGAATTTGTAAATAATATTAGCTCTCTGTAATTTGGATCTTTCATGTGAGTTGTTGTTATTATTATTGACAATGTGGTTAGCAGTTTTTAATTTTTTATTGTAGATAATTTAATTTTCTTGTTTTTGTTGACTGGAGTTGCATATTTCTTTATAATGTTTCTAAGGGAAGATTTGTCTTGCTTATAGTACCATACATATGATTTTTATAGAATATTTTATTTGATTTATTTTTAATATCAACCCTCCTATATGGCAGTGAATGGACACAGCAGAAGTTTGCCTATAAAATTTGTAGTGTTTTTTGTTTAATAGGTGGCATTTAAACCCTGATATTTTGTTTTGCATGTAACTGAAATTAATGACAGATGTTAATTTCACTGTTTAAAAGAAACAAGAACGTCTACATGAACATATGCAACCAATATATGTAATGTTTATAGAGTGTGGCAAAATATCTCTCACATAATTGTAAGACATTAGTGGTAATGGTGTTTTCATCTTGATAATGCCTTACCATTATGTGAGAGGTATTTCTGCCAAACCTCATAAAATGCATTGACTGAAAATATAAATTTGTATAAAATAGGAATTTGATTAACTCCAGCCATAATAATCACCTGAGCCATCATAGTTTGTGATGCATGCCAAGAAATATCAAAGACCTTAACTGAATTTAATGTTCATCAGGAACCTTTTATCTAAAAAGAGTTGATATGTGGCAACCCAAGGCATATCCTGCTTAGTAAGCTTGAGCAAATGGATTGGAGAATATCGTTTAGGAGAGATAAAAAGAAAAAAAATTTATTAAGAACTACAAAGGATAGGAAATTGTGGAGAGTCATGATCAACAATGTTTTGAAGGAGAAAAATAGTGTATCTGTGAAACTCAGTCACAAATCTTTTGAAGTTTTCTTGGTCCGTTGTCTGTTGTTCTGTTTTTCTTTTTCTGTACTCAACCTTAAATAAGTTAAATTCTTGTAATTTTACAAGTCTTGTTTAGGCATTGTCACTTGTGTTATTGCTATTGTAGGTACCGAACAGGAGAGCAATGACAAAATTTTAGAGAAAATGGAAACAAAAAAGATGCTTATACTTAACATCAGAAAGAGAGAGTTGAAATTTCTAGGATGCATAATGAAGAAAGAGGGCTTGGAAAATTTGATACACACAAGACAGACTGAAAGCAAGATGGACAGGAAAACAATGCGTAACCTACCCAGCGAGTTCAAGTAAATGGATGATGGAGCAAAGTTCGGGAGGGATAGTAAAAAGACAAAACTTAAGAGCTACAAAAAATGGGAAATTGTGGAGAGTAGCGAATGACAATGTGCTGAAGGGACATGGCATATAGGAGAAGAATAAAACAAACGGTGTATTTGCAAAACTTAAAGTCGATCCCATGATAAGTCTTTTGAACATTTTTGATCTGTTAAACATTACTATTTTTTATTTTTATTTTTTTGTCTGCCTTTAAATGCCTTTTCTCGTGATTTTACACATTTTGTTAGGCGTTACCAATTTGCGTCAAGAGAAAGATGGAGAAGGAAAGGAGACTGGCAGTGATAGATAATTTATCTAGTAGAAGTTTGTCATAGAGTTATGGAATACAGATTAGGCCATGTCACCCGGATGTTAACCATCCCTTGCCAGTGAACTGTCGGTATCAGCTGGAGAGGATGTATGCCAATTAGAGGCTTAATGTAAGTCTGGCTTTAATGTATAAACATTTTGAAGGAGACCTCACTTGTGAACTATGACTGATATGAACTATGACGCAGCTGTTGTAAAAGAAAGAAAGAAAAGCTGAGAATACAAATGCACAGATATGGATGTCTAGGGAGGGGGATAATAATGCAGACAGACATGCATATATGTATTGAAATGCATCTATGGCGGCGTTCCCAGCAATGTCATTATTAGAGATAACCCCACGATCAAGAACAATCGTCATGCCTGAATGTCATTATGACTAGCCCCATAGGCACCAACTGTATCTCTGAATAATATCAAACTTTTTTCATATTAAGATTCACCCAAGACTCAAGAGTCCCTCAAAGGTGTGTATTATAAATGAAAGAGAAAGTGGTAGGAAGTAAATCTTATGAGGGTAAGAAGAATAGACAATGACTAAATCTTGAAGAGGTTAAGAGTGCCGTGTTCAGGGAACAAAGTAGCAGTTCTTGAGGAAAAAAAAAGTTGAGTGGAAATTTATCCTATTATTTTGTATATGGAGGAAATGTGGGTGATTCAATTCCATGGATATAATGTGGCAAGTCCCAACCAGTTCTGACCTGGTGGAACCAAAGAATGGTGCCAACCTGAAGATTTGCCATTGGAAATAGCACTAGATAAGGTACAGAGTTAGACTTAAAATGTTTATGATGAATAAGGTGTGTGATATGAATGAAATAGGAGATACTAGGAAGTCAAGTTGATGAGGATAAGGAGGATAGAGAGGTACTGACCTATGTCTTGAAGAGGTTAAGATTGTTGTGTAGAGGGTTACTGTTAAAATGGTTATGATGAATGAGCTGTGTGATATGAATGAAATAGGAGTCGACAAAAAGTAAAGATTATATGGATATGGAGGATAGATAATGATTAACCCTTGACTTGAAGAGGCTAAGATTCTATTGTTTAGGGAAGCTTCCATGAGTGAGCCTATTCTACAAAGTAGCAGTTCTCTGGTAAAAGCTACCTGATTTCTCTTTATATTTAGAATATGGAAGAAATGCGGATGTTTCGACTTCATGGAAGCAGCATGTAAAGCAGCCGCAAAAGTGAGCTGGTGGAACTAAATGATGGAGCTTGTCTGAACATTTGCCATGGAAATAGCAATGGTGACATTGTGTCTGTGAGAAAAAATGGCTGCAGAGGGAAGAATAAATCATCTGCCATAAGAGCAGAAAGGATTTAGAATTCTATCAAAGTTGGAAAGTGGGGATTGGGCAGTTCCAGTGGATTTTTGATCTTGTAAAGATAAAACAAAAAAGAAAGAGTCGGATGACATTTTTTCCAGGATCTTTAGCAATGGATCATATGCATGAGTTTCACTTGAGGTCTTGAGACATTCAAAGTATCGAGCCTCATTGAGAGTGTAACCATTCATCAAGACTGGAGACAAGAAATGGTACATCATTTTGTAATAATGAAGATAAAACATGAGAAAGGGCCAGGTATTTTCTGGAATGGTAGATGTGACCCTTTGCCAGGATCTTTAGCAATGGATCATATGCATGAGTTTTCACTTGAGGTCTTGAGACATTCAAAGTATCGAGCCTCATTGAGAGTGTAACCATTCATCAAGACTGGAGACAAGAAATGGTACATCATTTTTGTAATAATGAAGATAAAACATGAGAAAGGAGCCAGGTATTTTCTGGAATGGTAGATGTGACCCTTTGCCAGGATCTTTAGCAATGGATCATATGCATGAGTTTCACTTGAGGTCTTGAGACATTCAAAGTATCGAGCCTCATTGAGAGTGTAACCATTCATCAAGACTGGAGACAAGAAATGGTACATCATTTTTGTAATAATGAAGATAAAACATGAGAAAGGAGCCAGGTATTTTCTGGAATGGTAGATGTGACCCTTTGCCAGGATCTTTAGCAATGGATTGTATGTATGAATTTCAATTGAGCTCTGGAGTGAATGGGAGTACCGAGAAATATTTAAAGTATGGAGTCCAACTGTTCATCATGACTGGGGAGAATATTTTATAATGATTATTGTCAGCTGCTTAAATAATGAACACCGGCTGGTCTAAGAATTGATAAACCTGATCAGAAAATTGTTTTGTCAATAGCATATCAATTTCAAAGATAAGCATAACACTGATTTTCCAAGAGCAGTGCAGCCAAAGTCTTACAAAATTGACAATTTTACAAGACTGACTAACACTAATATTAATTAAAAAAATACTCATCTAACCCAGTATTTTTTCAACATTAATTAATATTCTAAACAACATTCATAGTTTTCACAAATACTCATTTGCTTGTTAGAATTTGAATATTTTAACAACTTGATTATTTTCTATTATTAAGAGTTGAAGAATTAACTGTACATTAATAAGGTGCAATTTATAAATACAAGAATAAAGTTTATTTCAATATACCAATCTTACTCACTTGTAATTTATTATTTAAATCTCACGAGACAACACGTATTTTAAGACAATGTTAGGGTGAAACAGCAGTGAAATAAGCTTTTTATTTCATTTAGAGAAGAAAAGTGATATTTTCTTTTTTTCCTCAAACAAAATGAATTGACCAGACTGTAGTATGTGTAGTCTGTGATGCCTGCCAGAATAGAATTTGTATTCAATATCACACCTGACCATCAAAAGAGCTAGATGCAGAGTTGACCTGAGATGTTCCTCTAAGTGTAGAATTATGTGACCTCACATCGGCACCTGGATTTCAAGCATGGGAAAGAATCATAATACAAGTTATACAACACTGGGCAAAAAGTTTGGAATTAGCACATTTAAGATGTTCACGTGGATTTTTTAGTTAGCAGCAAATAAACACAAATAAGGCACAAAACATTTTTTTTATTTAATAGCTAAACATTATAGCTTCATAAAATATATGTTAAACAAACTACAGGGTGGTTCGAAAGTCTTGTTACCCCCCTACCTCTTCCAAAATGTAGGAGTTCATACTAGCCATCTGAAATAGAAAATTATATTATGTAAGGGTGACAAAACTTTTGGACTACCCTGTATATTAAATTAATAACATTTTTCCCAAGCTATGCAAAGAAAAATATCATAGAATAACCCAATGTTGAGGAAAAAATTATTTGCTTTCCTTGAATAAGTACCAACAGAAATGTAGATATATAAATCAGTTGACATTAAAATGAGAGTTCTTGGAGAATTCAATAAGCATCCACTGAAAATAACATTTAAAATAATAAATGTATATATCTGTCTATACCTCTGAGATGAGGTAATATGATTACTTATATTATTTACACTACTTGAACTGTTATCCTCATCTTCATTGACATATTCACAATGTTTCGGCTGTTGTACACTCTGGCCTTCTGAGGTAGATTGTTCTAGTTCCACATGCTATGTCTCTTCTGGATGTCTCATTTATTTCTTTTTAACTCAAGGTCTCCAAGTTTGATTGACCACTAGGTATTGAACTCACAACTCTTTGGGTCAAGTCACTGGACCTTAACCAACGTCTTTATCCACTAGGCCATGTGTCCGTGTGTATGAATTTTTGGGAACTTATAAACCTAATGTCTCAGCAATCATTTTTTACCAGTGCTCATACTGTAATTTTTTTGTTATTATTATTGCATTTTTTACCAGAGCTCATATTGCAGTTTTTGTTGTCATGCATTGCTTTTATCGAGCACTCCTTGTTACTGGCTCTCATATTGCTTTGGTCAGCTCAGGAGGTTTTTGTGGCCAAGCATATATGCTGATTCCTTAAGTTTTCATATTTTCCAGTGATGCTCTCTATTATTTCAACCTCATCCCACAGGGGGTGGTAATCACCCTTTTCCCTCCATATGTGGTCAGCTACACCTGATTTTTCTATTTCCCCTTGTGTTACTGCTTTACAATGTTCTTGCAGTCTTACCTTAAGGGGCGGTCTGTTTTTCCCTTCACATAGGGTAAACAGACTGTTTTCTGAGTGATGTTACTCTCTTGAAGAAACTCTTCTATCCCAGTTTTTTGGAGCTGCTACAATGTACCCAGGGTAGTTGTTACATGTAGGGTACTGCTTATACTGACCATTTCTTGTTGGTATGTTTCTGGGTCACCACTTATGACTTTTGCTTGATGTTGTAAGCAGCGGATGATCCCTTTCTTTACACTGTCTGGATAGTGGGAATCGAAGTTGAGGTATTATCTGGTGAATGCTAAATACCAGGCCACAGCAGTGATAAACCAAACTTGGAAAGTTCAGTTAAAGGGAAATAACTGAGACATTTGGAAGAGGCATGGCACACGGAAGTAGAAAAATTTACCCTGGTGGGCAAAATAAATGGTTCGGTTTGAAATTCCAATCACCTGAAGAAGGCCAGAGTGTACAACGAACAGAACATTGTGAATATGGCAATGAAGATGAGAATAACAGTCTGAATAATGTAAACAATGTAAGTATATATATATATATATATATATATATATATATATATATACAAATGGAAAATTGTTTCAATGAAACTAGATTTAATTACGTGCTTTGCCTTTCTAGGATTCATCGGATCCAAAAACAAAAGAAAGAAATGTGTTTGTGTTTGTGTGTACTTAAATAATGAATCATTAGTATTTTTCCCACTAAGCTTGGAGAATGTATTAATAACTTGAACTAATAATTATGAAGAAAAGATACTGAATGAATATTAATGGCTTTTTTAAAAGTCACTCATTTTCATTCTTTTCTTTCATCATGAGAAATGCGAGCTTAGCTGAAAAAGTACCAATAATCTATTATTTAAGCATACACACAAATACACACACACATATTTCTTTCTTTCATTCTTGGATCTTATGAAGCCTAGAAAGTTGAAACGCGTAATCAAATCTAGTTTCAAGGAAAATGGTTTTCCATTTGTCAAATTTCTTCAAAACTTTGTCCAGATTCTATATACTTATATATGTAACAGTCAAAATAATGTAAATAATGTAAGTATTTATATATATATATCTCAAAAGAATAAATATAAATAAATGTACATGTAAGTGTTCAGATACAAATACATGCATATGTCCTTTAGTGTAAGAAAAACAGTGCTCACTGCTAAATAACAGAGTTATTAAGTATATATTAGTAAAATGTACTATGTATTTTTACAAATGTGTGTGTGTGTGTGATCATTTACAGTAATTCACTGATATTATGTGAACATTTAATCTTGAGTAAATGGAAACATTTTGAAAGTGTTGCAATTTTATTTACTAGCGGTGTATTTTATCAATTTTCTAAATTTTAGGTCGAGATTTGTGATATAGCTTTCTTTGTGGATGGATGGATGCCTGTAGGTAATTGTATTTGCATAATTTTCCTAAAACATGTAAACTTTTTTTTTTTTTTAACTTAAAACTCTAGAAATTGAGATTCTAAAAAGATTTTTCCACCATAAATTCAAATCTTTCTGCTTCTCTGTTCTTATCAACATCTCTCTCTCTCTCTCTATATATATATATATATATATACACACACACACACATAGTTCAAAAGTTTGAAGCCACCTCCAGAATTAGCATGGAATGAACTTGACAGAAGAGTGGAAAAAAAAAAAAGCTCTTGGAGTCTTTGAAAAAAGAATGGAATCAGTTATCAAACTTATACTATGAGAAAGTTTTGCAGCAAATACCAAAAATTTGTGTTCTAGTAATCAAGGATAAAGGAGGATATTCTGATGAGAGCAAAATTTAATCATAAAATGCTTTTTTTTTTCATAAGATGTACAATAATTTTCTCTTACTTAAAGTACAAAACAAATACTTTTTCAGATCAATTTAAAAATTATCAGAGGTAGCCTCAAACTTTTCAACTCTAGTGTGTGTGTGTGAGTGTGTGTGTATAAGTGAATATTGAAGTCAATATCCAGAGGTGACAGACTGTTCCATGCTAGATACAATCACCAGGCCTGATGATTGCGTCTATCATGAAACAGTCTGTCACGTCTGAGTGTTGACTTCAATGTTCAATTTTATATTTACGTACACTATCTCTGATATTGAGCACTTTATCACATAAATACAACACAACTTAAAACTATATTTCTTCATATATATATATATATATATATATATATATATATATATATATATATATATATATTGTCATGTAGCCATGATTTCATTAACCATATAGGCGTTAGGCTAAAAGTAAAATCTTAAATAAAGAGAAAATTAGTTAGATATAAAAGAAAAATAAATAAATAAAAACAGAAATTTAATCCAATGCTTCCGACTCATGAGCGAATATATTCTATGATCAGCCATATCCTTCTTTTCTTTTCCCAAATTCTTTCTCTCTTTCTCTACTCTTCCACCCACAAGCCAAGGGCCGTGAACTTCAAGTGACCCGGCGGCGAATGACCTGATTCAAGATTTAGCGTTTGACCACGAGTGAATTCCAGGCACCATCAGGGTCTCCTGCTGCGATTCACGTGATCGGAATGTACTGAGCATGTGTTGAACATTTGGCCATCACACAAGCACTGCGTGATTTGCGCCCTATCCTCCTGCGTACCCAGTCAAGGACGAACGGGAACCCACATGACTGTCGTTGGGGACAGCGAAAACCAAAAAAGGATTCTTCAGTTTTCCTCTGACCAGCGGCAGTTGAACGTCACTGGGCAAAAATCGTCAGACCGCCCACTGAGATGAGGAAGACAGCAAAGTCTATCGACTAGGAGTGAAAGGGCTGCTATGGACTGATCAACCCAACCAAATGCCTTTATGAGATGCTGGGGACCCTCGAACACTTGCGAAAAGAAGAAGAATCCAGGAATTGTCGGCCGGCCAAGATACTGTTTTATCATCAGAACTCTCGCTTCGGCGAATCAAAACTTTATGTGAAGATACCAACCTGACTGCAAGATAAGTTGGTTCTTTTGGCTTGATCTGTTTTCATATATGTATGTATTCCCTCGCGCCTTCTATTCTTTAATGATGTCCTCCCCCCTTTGTTAAATGAATGTTCTTTTTTTTCTTTCTTTCTTTATTTCGTTATATACATTTATAAATAAATGTTTTATTTTGAAATCCATCGTCTTGTGTCTGTTCTTCGTTGATTCCCTTGTGTCGCTTCCATTTCTGAGTGAAGACCGAGAAAGGAAACCACGTTTTTTTTTTTTTTAGAACCCGTGGTTCATCTATATGCTACCAGTTCTATATATATTATATATATATATATATATATATATATATATATATATATATATATATATATATATATATAATATTAGTGGTAAATATATATATACATATGCAATCATATATCTAAAATATATATACATACATACATATACATTTATATAAAAAATAATTCCAAGAAGATAGAATGCAGGTAGAACTCAATGTCCAGGACAGAGTAAGGATATAATAAAAAGGCTATCTTTAGACCTTCCTGTTCTTCTCCTGTTCTTCTCTCATCTGTTACCCCTCTCTATAGCTTTCATTTACTCTTATACATACACTCTCACTAAATTTAATTTTTTTATTCCCAGAGTTGTTTTTCTGTTTTCTTTTTGAATTTGTAGGTCTGATGAATTGGATTGTATTTATGATTCCAATGGAATAAATTATGACCATGGAATATTAGTGTTTAAGCCTTTTTATTAAATATATATGAATAACATATATATTTAATCATTCCATGCCAAGCAAGGCAATAAAACTACTAACACAAAGGATTACTGAGTGCTAGCGAATATGAGAAAACACAAACACCATCAAAGAGAGAAAACAGTACATAATAATTGACACTGCATTTCTGTCCTGGGTATGATGATAAACTACATCCAGCATCAAGACCTCTGATCAAGATGTTTTGAGGAATGTAGAACAAGCTCTAAATTGTTGTTGTTCCCAGGTCTACCCTGACCTGGGATGGTAACACCTGTTAGGGTCCTAGCTATGGGCAAATAGTGAACCCCCAAACTGGGGTAAAAAGACTGGGAATATAAAAACACATTTTCATAGGAAAAAAAATACCAGCAATAGAATTTTTTTTAAAAATTACCAGCAACAGATTTTTGTAAAAAGAAAAAAATTTTAAGCTCTCAAGAAAATTAAGTTTCGGCATTAAATGACCAATAAGAAGTTATGCTGTTAAAGAAAGAAACAAACAAACAGACACTGCATTTCAATTATGCAAGTTGACTGGGAAGAAAGAGAGTTCAACAATTGAGAAGTGTGAGAGAAGCAACTGTTAGCATAGAAATTATGATTATATCAATCCATTTCAACTGTAAAATGCTGCCAATGTAGAACTGCACTTAGATTTATAAAGTTTAGGTACTATAAAAGAAAGCTCATCAGAACAATTACCAATGAAAATATTTATAGAAAAGGCACTGGGAAGCTACATTATGGCAGTGGAAAAGTGACTGAAGCCAAGATGCCAGGTAAGGACTGTGGCTAGTCTTTCCTTTGGACAATATTCTAGTTGTATAATCCAGAGGCAAGTGAAGAGGCTATATGTTGGGTGTGACTCTTTGGCTATATGCACCATGTGGGAATAAACCCATATGGCCAGTCCTTTTGGTCAAAGGTGCAACCACCATGTCTAACATCTTGATGTATTGAACATTAGGCAATTCTGAAGGATTTGATGTAGTAATATTGATAGATTAAAAGAAAAGAATACAAAAAAGCAGGAAATGAAGATGTGCATGTAGAGAGGTCTTTTTTCCTATGAAATATTGAAAGAGACTTATATTTGGTTGTTGGGTCATATTGTTTAGTGGCATATCAACACCTCTATGGGTCATTTAATGCCAAAATCTAAATATTTTGTACACAATTTAATGTTTTCAACTACAGATATTTTGTACATGATTTTATACTTTCAGGCCAAATTCTAAGTTTTTTTTAGATATATAGTTTGTAGATGATAAACTGTATTGTTTGTAATTTTGCTTTTTTTAATGTATTGCTGGTAATGTTGCTGTAAACATTTTACTACAAGTATTTTAAATTGCATACGGACTTTATGGACACTATATATATATACATACATACATATATATGTTGTTGTTGGCACAAGCATTGGAATCATTATCCTCTCTATTTACTTCCTTTCTCTTCCCTGGTGGTGGTAATGATAGCAGGGATGGCTGTGAATCAAAGAGTTTGACAAGGCCATTTGCATGAATTTGATTTTGATGGACAACTCTTCATGATGGAGAAGCCCACACACTTGGCCAGAAGTGGCTCGCTTGCAGCTCAAAAGGGACTGAGACAGGTGAGATCTGGCAAACCTGGTTTGTGTCAAGGTCCACCTTGGTTTCACCAGCCTGACTGCCGCTGCCCTCTTCCACTGCTTTGGCTGTTGGGATCATGTAGATCTTTACCTATTCATTAATTTTTTTTTGTTAATTCACATCCTGTGCCTTACAATATTCAAATGTTAATTAATACTCTTTAATTAAAGGAACAGAGCATTTACTCAAATAAGTGTATCCACAAAAAATAACATAAACAGAAATATATATATATATATATATATATATATATATATAGAGAGAGAGAGAGAGAGAGAATATGACAGAGATAGAATATCTTATTTTTTATGTACTCTCTTATTTTTGTACAAGGGAACATGTTATTAGTTCAAGACTATTCAGCAAGTGGTCAAAGTCCTTGGAACCAACAATAAGAACTATAGATAATTCCTGTATAGTCTTAAAACCAACCATACATTTGCTTATATGGAAGCCAGAGAAAATACACACTAAAAATTAACAAACTATTTCTTGTCTGTTATATTTGATGATGCATGCATAAATGAAAAATTGCTTTTCTTATGTGTGTATATATATATATATATATATATATATATATATATATATATATATATATATATTTACCAGGTCTATTTGTCTGTAAGGCAGTTTGATTGATTGCGTGATAACCTCAACTGGCAATAATACTTTGAAAGTTTCAAAGTGGGATTTATATTATAAGAATAGGGACATGATGATTGAAAATACTTTCTTTTTTTTTCCCCCCTGTTGATTATTAGTTTGGGATATCCAAATGTTTGGATTTGGTGTCTGAATTTACAGTAGTGTGAGAATCATTACATTTGATTGCATGTTCACATAGATTATGCACGGAACAGTGAAAAACCTCACATGTGAATAAAAACTATGTAAATAATGCAGCCAAATATAAGCATACACCCACACATGTATATATATTCTCTCTCTCTCTCTCTATATATATATATATATATATATATATATATATATATATATATATATATTTTATATATAAGAGGCAACACTTCAAGAATTTTTCAGTAAAATCCCACAACAGTAATCACACCATGTGAGGAACTACCAACAGCAGCAATAACTAAAGTGCATACTCTCTGAGTAAAGACTTCAATCCACAAGGCTATTGTCCCAAGGGACGATACTAAAGTGAGAAATTTAGGTACAAGAAACTATTTCACTTGAGGACTACCAACAGCAGCAATAACTAAAATGGATAGAACATGGAACTCAAAGAGAAAATAATGATATTTCACACTACATCAAACAAAAGGTTGGGAAGGAAACTTCCTTTAATACCAGAAAGAGGGATAACAGCTACTGAACTTGAGGAATCTTTTCCTGAAAAATTATTTTAAGAGAAAGATTTGAAACATTTCAAGTGAAAGCAGCACAGACCGCTCAGTCAATAAATGACAAATGTCTCCCTATAAAGAAAAAAGCTAATATTACCATTAACATAAACTATCAACTGATATTACAATGGAGCTTCTCAACACAAAAATGCTGAGGGTAACATGGACCAAACATGTGAGCAACGATGAAGTTTTGGAGAAAATGGAAACAAAAAGGTGGTGTCTTCATCTGTCTTATCATTATGTAGCAAGTATTTCTGTTTCAATATATATATATATATTAGTTCATACTAGTATTCAAAACAAAACTAGTATGCAAAACAATAAAAAAATAAAATACATTACATCTTAAACAGTCAAAACATGAAGAGAAAATAACCCCTCAAACACCCTTGGAAACTTTTAAAGAAAATAAATGAAATTTTTGTTTCCCATTCCCCCCACCCCACCCCCACAAATGGCAAAATCTAAGAATGCTCGAAAAACTAAATATAAAAATTAAATTTTCCTTGTCTGTCATATTTACTGAAAGATGTTTAAAAGAAAGGTTGATGTCCATATATATATTAATATATGTTGATGTTGCAGATAAGATTCGATTTACCAATCTCTTTCCATCTGGTTTGGGTACGTAGGTTGTAAAGCTTGTATTAAACAATGTTTGTAATTTATTTCTAAATGCAAAGCTGGGAGCTTGTGATAATGTAAATAAACTAAAACAAAAAAATTGTTCAAAACAAAAGAGTAACAATATATATATATATATATATATATATATATATATGACCTGAAGATTGCGTTCAAGGATAAAATATTTTTGCCACTTGGTGTAGAACTCAATATCCACTTTTATATATACACATGCTTTGTCCTTGATATTGAACACTGTCAGGCATAAAATATAGTATACCATATAACATACATATATCTATATATAATTATTATTTATAAAAAAAATTATAACATAAATATGTTATAAAATCACTACAAAAATAGCCATTTTGTTTCAACACCCTTGGTGTCTTATCAAGTGATGATATTGAAGATAAATGGTTTTAAAAGTTTCAAATTAATTAACGATCCTTCACTAGGGGGAAACATTGTTACAAAAGCTAGAATAACCAACCAAAATCCAAGTATAGGAAGATTCAAAAGCTTGACAACAAAATCATGTTATAGCTATTCAGATCTTTAAAATACAGGTAATATTAAAAAGAATTTATACTAACCAATAATTATAAAATTATATGATAAAATTTAATATTAAAATTAAAAACTGACAATTTTAAAATCCAAAA
>CAHIKZ030004727.1:1047500-1122500 GCA_903632075.3 Acanthosepion pharaonis | reverse complement strand
GCCTAAAAGAGAAAAGACAACATGGTGTTGGAATCACTTTATGCAAATCATCAGGTATTCTAATAGACAATATCTTACACCAGTTAGAAAAGCTAATGGCCAGATTGATGGTTAAAAATGATTTTAAGTGATTGAAGTGTGTAGGCCTTAGTGAGGACAATCCTTTCTGAAAATTTGTGGACTGGTTTTACAGAATCATAAGCAAAGAACTTTACCAAATAATAGAAACCACAACACTTAAAGACTTTCAACAGCAGAAACTACTGAAATGGATAGAACATGGAACTCAAAGAGAAAATGACATAATCAAGATGTTGATGTTCCACACTACTTCAAATAAATGGTTAGAAAGAAAACCCCATCAGTACTGGACTTGAGGAATATATTTTCCTGAAAAATTGTTTTAATAGAAATATTTAATAATTTTTTGCTCAGTCAATGAATTCTGAATTTTCCTTATAAGGAAATATATCATTATCATTGCCATTAATGTCTTGTCCCATAGTTTATCATAAGAGATTAATGGTTTATATTTATTTCTTTACAAGCCAATCATTTGTATATATCTAAGTTGATGATACAATGGTATATGTGTGCACTGCCAAAACCATAGATGACCAGAGCTTAACTGCTGATTTCACGTCTGCCCTAGCTCCAACTAGTCAATGGTGAAAAAAAACTGGTTGATCACATTCACTGACTGAAAAATCAAACTAGTGTATCACCATGTGGACCTAGAACTTTCACCAATCATGATGAATGGTGTTCATTCAGGGACACTCTGTACCTTGAATGCCTATTGAGACTTAAACTCAACCCAGAAACCAAGTGGAACCCATACATATGATACATTGCAAAAGATGCTGGAAAAATGGTCAGTTCCCTGTGCCACACCAGTAAGTACCTGATGACTCCTGCTATTCTCTACCTTTACAAGAGCCAGATTAGGCTGAAAATGAAATAATGCTGCCATATATGGGAAGGAGATGCCCAGTCTTCACTTCCCAGTCTTGATAGTGTCCAAAAATGTCTGTGTCCTTGTGGGTGATAAATTATTTTCTATCTTACCGCCTCTTTCTCACAGACAAAAAAAATCACTTGCTGCTCTATCACTATTTCCATAGAAATTGTTCAAACTACATTAAGTAGTTCCACCAATTTTAACCATCATGGCTAAAACCTGCCATGCCACATGCATTGTAGTAAACTACCCTCATTCCTTTTGTATTCAATTGGTGAGATGTTAGTTCCACTCAAACAAATTCTTCATGTAAACTGCTGTTTTGTGGAATTGACTCCCAAAAGGATGCTTTCTCAATCACTACAATCTTAACCTGTTCACATGTAGGGTCAACCGTTATATTCCCCACATATCCCAATATACTGTACCTCTTACTCTGTAACCCTCTGCCTCGAATGGCTCTCGTGCCTTGTACAAGGGGAACATCATTTTAAAAAAATAAATAAGTAAAAAAAATAAAAATAACAAAATTTAAACATGGATGGGTCTATGTTTTATTATTATACAGGGTGTGTCCCTAAATTCTGGGTACACAGGAAATCTCATTAACTATATTTATTTACCTCCACAGATTAAACATGGTTTTGTTGAAAGAAAGAATTGTCTTCTTTTTTAGGGGGTATGCTAAAGGAAAAGGTGTACTCAATGAAAATCACAGATGCGGCACACTTGATTGAACGCATAAAGAGCGAATGTGCTATAACTGACAGCAGTGTGGTGTTATTGCATAGAGTCCATGTGTATCTTGCAAAACACATTAACCTTTGCATCACAAATGATGAAAATCATATTGAAGATGTTATTTGTTAATATTCCAATTCAATAAAATGTTGAAAATTATCATTTCTTGAAAATATGCCTTTTGGTCGATATGTCCAGACTTAAGGGGCATCCTGCAGATTATTTTTTTTCTGCTTCAGTAAGTTTTGCAGGACAAAGCAGCAATGAGCTTGTCTTGAAAAAAAAATCAAAGACTAAACCAAATGTGCAAGAATTATTTCTTATCTTGTTCAGTATCTTGTTAAATATCCCAATTACTAACTTGCAGCATTTGCTGAGAAAAGCTTTAAAATTCAGTATAAAGTAATATTTGTTAAAATGGACAAATCAGACAGAAATTATAACAAAAACATTAAAACAATTTCTATTAATCAATTTAGAACAAAATAAAAACTTTTTTTATTGAAAATTATTAAGATATGATATGCCTACTGATTGGATACCAAATTTAAATTAAAATTAAATTAAAATAAAATTTAATTAACTTATAATTTATAGAGGAAATTTATACAGCATTCAAAATATATCCAATTATTAATCAGAAAAGTTTCAAATTTTAAGCATGTATAGTTATTCATTTATAATAACTTTATACCCTTCAAGTAACATGTATTCAAAACAAAGCCAAGCATTTTTCAGATAAATATTTGCACATATTTTGTGTTTGCTACTACATCTGCATGCCAAGTATAGATAAAAAAACAACATATCAAGTAGGCAGTCTGTGTGATAGTTGAAGTAACAGATTGGTGTAACAGTCAAAGTAGTAAGGAATATTCCTGTCTTCCTGTTTTTTTTTCTGTCATATGAAAATTGTCTTTATAAGAAGAAAATGGACTGAAAAAAAAAAAAAGAAGAAACAATTTTATAACCTTCAAGTAACAAACATTCAAACAGAACCAATAATTCTTCTGTTAAATATATTCATGTAATACATCCATAAATAGAAGGACATATATCATATAGTCACTCCATGCAGTTTTAGTGTTTGTGAAAAAACCTTTTAAAATCTAGAAAAATTACAATTTGGTAAAATGAACGAGTTAGGTTCAAATTATACTAAACACACTGTTAGAACTGTGGTGTGTCAGTACAAATGCAAAAGAGGCTCTGAGTCACGTGCGGACATGTCTGTCAAAACTAGTTACATCAGGGTTTCTCCTCCTAGCAATGGAACATCTTGGCATATCTAGATACAGACCTCTCTGCAACTTGTCCAGATCTGGGTCATTGTCAGCTATCTAATGCCAAATAAAAGTAACAGGAAAACCAGCAGTCAACAGTGAGTAGTTAGTGAGACTCAGTGTCTTGTGAAGTCATTCTCTTAGGCATTTTGTTCCTAAAGTTACTGTGCAGTGGCATTTTGAAGGAGTATTTTTTTTATTTCTTCCCATCTCTTTTCATTTTCTATGTGTTACCTCACAGTTCTTGGGAGAGCAATTGGTTAGGTATTTCCCTGCAACCTCAACACACCCTTGCTGTATTATACAACAAGAACATATTCTATTAAACAGGTTCAAAATAAAAACAACTTTTAATTGAAAATTATTAATAAGGTACATATCCTTTCTGAGTGGATATCAAATTAAAATTTAACTAACTCTTAATTTAGAGAAAGAAATTATATGGCATTTAAAATATAATTTTCAATTTGCAAAGTTTTGAATTTTAAGAGTGTATAGTGTTTATGTTATTAGAAATTATATACCCTTCAAATAACACATATTCAAAATGAACCAAGCATTTTTCTGTTAAACATTTGCATACATCTGCATGCCAAGTATAGATACAAGAACAATATAGCAAGTAGACAGCCTATGTGATAGTTCAAGTAACAGATGGATGTAATAGCCTGAGTCAAAGTAATAAGAAATTTTCCTGGGTCTAGTCATTTCTGGATAATAAAAATTTTAGATTTATACTTTACCTGCATTGTTCTTTCTCTTAACTTTCTTTGTGAATGAAATGAATATTTTTAAAAGGCCAAATTTTCACCCCTCCCCCATCAACCATTCAGAAAACTCATTACATCTGGAAGAAATGCTTGATTTGTACATCATTAAATTGAAACCTCATAATTCTAAGCATTCTTGCATTCTTTCATCACTCATTCTTAGAATTGCTTCCTGTCAGAAGAATTTGAACCTTACACTTTACAGTGTCTAGTCCAAGTTTCCAACCATTGAGCTATCACTCAGAGGTCAAGTGAATATCTATTATTCTTAAAAGGTTATAATATTTAATCTCCCTTTTGAAAAATTTCAGAAAATGAATTGGTAAGATTGGATTGGAGAAGTAATACAATGCTCTACATTAGACAAGAAATCACTGACCTCTGATGATGTAAACATTAAAAAAAAATTGTGTTGGCAAAAACAAGGATAAAGTATTCAAGGGAAACTGAAATTAAGACAAAAAAAATGAGATAAATACAAATAATAAAAACTGACATAATAGGATTTAAAGTGTGTGTGTGTGTGTATTTAGATGTTTTCTTTAGAATCTCAATTTTATATGGGAAAGAAAATCGATCAGAAGAAGAAAAAAAAAAGAATATTTGAAATTTTAACTTATAATTGTTTTTGCCTCTTTGATAATATATATATATATATTTTTCTGATTAATTCTTCTATCATTGAGTAGTTTTTTCTTATGATAAACCTTTCTTCAATGCCTCGAAAGATACACAAATATAAGCAAATGACACTGAAAGACATGAAAATATGTGTTCACACAAAACATGTACAGTGGTGTGCACATACATATAAATGCATAGTCATATACATATATATATATATGTATGTGTGTGCATATATATGTATATATATATGTGTGTGTGTGTATATATATATATATATGTGTGTGTGTGTGTGTATATATATATATATGTGTGTGTGTGTGTGTATATATATATATATATGTGTGTGTATATATATATATATATATGTATATATGTGTGTGCGTATATATATATATGCATATATGTGTGTGCGTATATGTATATATGTGTGTGTGCATATATGTATATATGTGTGTGTGTGTGTGTGTGTGTGTATATATATATATATATATATATATATATATATATATATATAGAAAAAGAGAGAGAGTGAGAGAAAGAGACACACACACACACACAGCAGAGTATAACAGCAAAATTGTCCAAATTGTGTAACATCAGTGAGAAAAAGAGCACCATGATTGTATTTCAGATTGTCTAGGTGTCAATCTGAGGACATTGCATAGGATTAGGTGAGTTTAATGGTGATTATGAATGTACGGCAATTTTACATCAAGTACCTTGAGGAGGTAGTACTGACCTGGGTCAAAAGGGTGGCTGCTGGAAGACCCTATGTCTGGAAACAGGATGCTGCACCATGCCATACAAGCAGGATACACTTGAAGTAATCCTCTCTGTTGTATGAGGCACTCACCAACAAATTTGGGAGTTCGTTTCTTATCAAAACTCTCAATGTGATTTTTCTGAGCTGCCATACCTTCATAATCACCATTAGACTCATCTATCTGAATCCTCTGCACTATTCTCAGATAGACACCCAATCACTCTGAAATGTTTGTATTAGAGTGAATTGCATCATGATGCTCTTTTTTTCACAGACGGTGTCAACTGACCTAAGTATACTATGCAGTCAACAAAATCAAAAACAAAACGCACATATGCAAAATTAAAAATATAAAATGCCAACAATTTATCCATCACCCAGCTCAGACACAAGCACATATGATTTGATTATAATGGTGATGGCTTTGTGCAGAACCAGCCTCACTTTTTGAAGGGCTGAATACAGAGACCTGGTGCACTATGTGCCACAAATGTCCCCAAGCAACCCGCTGCAGGTTTCGAATTCAGAGTTGTCCTCCTCCTGGACCAGCTGCCATACAAGGCTATAGAACCCAGTCTGTCCTGCTATTTACCCATAGCTGGAGGGAAAAGAAGAGGATTAATACCTTTCTAAAGGATATTAGCATATAAGTGAATGTAATGGATTTGACTGGAATTTGAACTTGGCTTTCCAATTCCTCAATCCGAGCCACTATCCACTACTCCACTGTACCTCCTCTCTGTGTGTGTGTGTGTATGTTTTATATATATATATATATATATATATTATATATATATATATATATACACACACACACACACTCATATAGTAATCTGTGACACACCATATGAGTTAAATGAGTTTTATATGAGAATTATGAGTTAAAGATCAAATATAGATTGCTATTCAATAGGTTGATAAAATAAAGAACAAATAGGAAACTCATATCAATCTAACATATTTTACTTTTATTAAAGCTTCATCAGAGATTAAGAGAAAACAGACAAAACACAGAATCACTGGTATTTTCATTGGCTAGATATGTCACATGCATTAAAACCATAGATAATTCTATATGTGTATAAGTTTGTGAAGATTCTTGTATGTCTAAGTAAACATTGGATCTAACTCTCTTGTTTTGCATCGAAATGACGCTGGTCATAACATTGATTTCACTAATGTTGCTGTAATTAAAAAAAAAAAGAACATAATTGTTTAAAGAGAAAATACTTTGAAAACTTATTGCCAAATATAAACACACACCTAAAACATTACACCGCCATCTTTCTTTGAATCCATTCTTAAAGAATCTAACTTATACAAAGGATACATGCTTAAAGAGATCAGTCATAAATTAGAATGCTGTGATACACTGCTGCACTGGCTAACTGCACAAAGGTGAAGACATTAGAACTCCCACTAGATAGATACACATACACAACTATGAATAGACATTACCATCTGATGCCCACTTAGACATACAAGAATTTTCATGAACTTAAAGATTTTAAATTTAATAATATTACACTTAAAAGTTATAGAATTTATAACCAAGAAATGTCTTAAGGAAGTGTAAAATACAAGGGAATAACACAAAGGAAAATTGGAAATATGGAAATAGTGAATATATTTGAATGAAATTGATAAATATTGCTCAGTGTTTATTTAGTTATGAAGCTAAAATGTTTCATTGTGTGCATGTAGTGAATAAGATTCTTACAACCACAGTTAATATCTGTTGCTATAGAAACTTCTTTTGTTAAATTATCAATATAGAGATTATCTTTCAATGGGAGACAGACAAATGAAAAATATACATCACAAAGAAGTCAAGACAATTTATTTCTCAACTGTGGCGCCAAAATCTTACTGTATGCTGAAGATTAAGAGATAGAATTTTGGCATGCGGAATGTTTAACTATGGAATAGTGGTGATGTCATTGTTTCCAAGAGTGATTGATTGACAGATTCTTTTTCTAGGGCATCAAAAATGCAGTAAATTGTTTTTTTGGACATTAGAGATGTAACAAAAGAGAACAATTTTTTTTTTAGCTTATTGAGCGAAAGTGTATTTCTTCTGTTGCAAGTGGAAGGTTAGATTTTTGGAACTCGTCTGCAGTATTAATTTGCCTACTTGACTGCTTTGCTTTTTGAACACAGATTTGTGATTGAACTTATTCTTGGCACACATTTGTTTTTTACTGACCCCATTATCATTGTTTCCAAGAGTGATTGACCGATTCATTTCAGTTATTTAAACCAGAAAATATTTTTTGAAGTTTTTCTTTTGAAGATGATGGTTTAGTGATGCAAGTCTTGCATAGCTTGCAGGAGAGGATGCTGATTCATAACTTTCCCAGACATATTCCTTTTGCTCAAGTGAATATAACAAACCCAAAGGGAATTGGAACTCAGTTCTTCGATTAACAATTCCAAGCCATTACACCACCTGAACATTTAAGCTTACAGCATCTGGTATTCCCAGTCACCCATCTAGGTACTGACCAGGCTTGATGTTGCTTTAATTCGGTGTTTGTAAGGGAACAGGTATTTCAATGTGATGTGGCCATAAGCTCTTAATGTTTTTTTCTTATATTCTTATGCACTCAGTTCTCCTATCTTAGTGACCTTTTTGCCTTACTTTGGGTGAACATAACAAAATATACAAGTGAATATAATGAACACAATAGAAATTGTAACTCTGCTCTCTGAGAACAACAGGGATGTTCATTTATATATTATTTTTAGAACTAGACTGAATATATAACTTAATGGGGTACAACAATATTTTTTTATATTATTTGAAATGAAAGTAAAAGAAGATTGTCAACACTCACCCATAGTGTTGTACTTTGTTGTAAACATTTCACTTAAGCATCCTTTTCAGCAGATGAAAAAGGATAAAAGATAAGGAATGGCAGGTAAAAAAAGTAGGAGTAGAATTAAAAATATACGTAATAATAATAAATATTAATAATAGAAATATGCATAATAATAATAAATATTAATAATAGAAATATACATAATAAACCTAAAGTCACATGGTTCAAGTCAATGACCTCGTGAAAAAATGTCTTGAATGCTATCTAAGAGAATAGTACAAGTAATAGGAAATATACAATTGATTGATTAATTAATTAGACATTAATTCTCTTTTTCAGTAACTTGTAATAATAAAAATATTTATTTCAATAAATTTCAAATAGAATTAGAAATCATAGAGCTAAGTTTGAATTCTAGTCAGGTTTGTTACATTCACTTACATGCAAATACTCTTGAGGAAGGTATAAATCCATCTCCTTCACCCATCTATGGGTTAAATAATAGAACTTGGTTCAGAAAAAAAGAAATTGTTAATGCAGTATGCATTGCAAGGACAAAAACTTTTGTACAATCCAGTAATATGCTACAGCTTCAAATAACCAACAAGGGTTGATAATCCATAAAAAACAAAACCAATAAATTTCCTTCGTAGAATTGAGACAAGTTATTTTTTTTTCTGAAGCATGGTAAAATATACAGTGTGCATAATTAGTACTGCTTATGAATACTTTTTATGCATTTGTAAATGACAATTTTTTTTTAAATGATTTTACTTAGGACATGCTGAAGATTAAGTTAGAAAAATTTGGCATATAGGCTGTGGAATTATTGCTTCTGGCTTAGAATTATTGTTGGTGCAGTTATTGAAAGCCCCACTCTCTTTTCATTTTGACCACAAGAGAGACAACACACACTTTACCCCTCGCAACACACAGAAGTATGTCCACTTCACAGAAGTTGCTTCTCACTTTAGAGACTCCAACTAAATATAAACATTTAATAACTTCAAATAAAGTTTTTTTGTTTTCCATATATATATAACAGAACACTTGTGCAATCAAATCTGTAAACCTGTTTTTGTGAATATTTTATGGTTGGTTGTTTTTTCAGTCATTTCACCCCAAGCAAGTTAGGAGTGCCACTAGTATGCAGGAGGTTACAGAGAGTGAAAGTGAGAGAAAAGACTAAGTATAGGGGGTGGATTGAGGAAAGGATAAAAGTTAAACAGGGTTCAAGCAAAAAGAAGATGGCAGCTTACGTTGCATTTAAATTTTTAAAGATTGTAGTTATCAGAAAAGCAAGTGAGTGGAATGGAGTTCCACTGTCAGGAAGTGCAAGAAAAGAAACTGTTCGAGTAGAAGTAGTGTCAGATGTCCAGAAATTGCTGTCGCTTTCTGTCAGCACTACGTCTAGTCTCGCCGAAGCCTAGAAGAGCAGTGGCCTCCCACGTCCACTCGGCGGGTTTTTAATCGGTAGCGTAGTTCTCTTATGCAAATAAGTCTGCTGCATAAAAATGGCAGTAGGCGTACGCACACGCGACCGACTCTCAGAGAATGGTTCGACACTCGAGGCAGCGAATTCGCTTTGCTCCTGGTAAGTCACTGTCACTTCTATTACAAGTAGCAGTTACATTTAGGTATCTCAACAGTAAAAGGGTGGGACCTAGTTGCCAATCTAGTAGGCACACTTAAATTCATGTAGTTGGGGCACCAGGGAAAAAAGCTTGTCAGAGCAGTTGTCATGAAAATATTTGTAGAAAAGACAGAATGAAGCCACATCATGTTGGTGAGAAAATGACTGAAGTTGACATGCCAAGTCAGGATTGATTACATTGCAGATCCTTTTTTTGATTTTGTTAAGAATCTTGAGTTGTTCTTTCTTTCCATCCTTACATCTTCTAGAGAGTATTCCAAGAAGTAGGAATGAAGATAAACCTTTCCAAAACAGAAACTATGACCTGGAATTTGAATGAATGCAGTGATGGCACTGACCCTTAAACCATCATAAAAATGTAAACATCCCCCATCAAGTGTTCCAAGAAAAAGGATAAGTTTCCATTTTGGAAAGATAAACCTTTCCAAAACAGAAACTATGATCTGGAATTGGGATAAAAGCATAAATTCAGATCTAATATGGAAACAATTTAGAGCCAATATGAAAAGTTTGTTTTGGCCTTGCACCAGTGTGTAAATAAACAACATTCTTTGATTTATTGACCAATTGGAATAGACAAAAATAGAAAGGTACCTAAGATAAAGTATGATGCTATTGTGACACTGTTAGTATGAAATTAGGATTAAAAAGGGTTCTTGTGGAACCCCCAAATAGAATTGGAGAATTCAAAGTGCTAAAAACATTAAAATCATTAGGGTGAACCATGAATTGAAATATGAAGTGTATGGAAAAAAAAAGAAATTTTTTCTCTTTTTTTTTTGACAACTAGGCCAGTGATGTAAGCAATCTGACATTTGATAAATGTAAAATGTAAGCTGAAAAAGATTTGCCAGGCTGAGAATGTGAATACTCTGGAATGTGCAGAGAATTAATTTGAACAGTCATCAAACAAGGAAAATTCTTTGCCGTTTAAAACAAATTTCAAAAATGCAAAAAGTTGTTATCAGGAAAAACCATTGTTTTGAATAGTTGACTGCTTTTTATTTGAAGGTCATTTTTGGCTTGAAAGTAAATTTGAGTAAAGCAAAAATGTAAACAATGGGATTTTAAATTGGTCATTTTGATAGGTGGAAAAAAAAATGAAATTCTTTTATGTCAAAGGAAATAGAGATATTTTTTTTATATGCAAAAGTTAGTTAACGGAAAAATTATTGTTTGGGTAAACAGCCAATTGTTGAAAGGAATGTTAAAACGAAGTTTATTATCATGACTCTGGAGTTGGAAAAAATAATTGATGAATAATTAATGAGTTTTGAGGTGCATTAGGTGGTGGGCAAAATACATATAAACTGAATGCTTAGTTGAAGCCAGCATTTTGAGTGAGAAATGCAGATGAGGCATAACAGCAGTGGAGGAGGAGCAGCTGAAGCCCACATGACTTGCTGCCAATAGAAGTCCCAACCTAATTCCTTGAGTATATTTTAACCCACTCCAAGTTTTAGAAGCAAGAAAGAGTGTCATGGTAGAAAGTTTAATGAGAAGGGTTAATTTTGTTGTATCAATGACTATATAAACCAATCAAAAATTAACCCAGTAGCCATCTTCATTATTTGTTATGATATTTGTATTTTTACCAGCAGAAGCATTATCTTTTTCATTGCACAGTTCTGCCACAACTTGATTCAGTGCTTCAGTACAGAGGGAAATTCAATCTTCACTGCTCTCTGATCAAAAGAATGTGAAGCAGATGATGAACTGGTCAGCAGGTAACCATCAGTTGACTGGTGGCAGTGCTGACCAGCATGGGAAGGACCTCGGATTAAGCCAGAATGGCCATCTTATAAAGTCTTCTCACTATATTCATTTAACCTTGACAGCAAAATGATCCTAAGATTACCAGTATTTTTTTTTTTTTTACTGGTAGACAGAATATTAACTATTATCATAATGTACATAGATTAACTATGTTGATGGAAGACCTGGAAAGAAAAACTGTAGGAAATCTTAGATAAAGTACTAAAGAAAAGTAGGAAGAATGGACTAACCATAATTGTAGTAAGACATAATTTATGGTCATTAGCAAGAGAAACAGAGCAAGATTCAAACTACAAATTGTAAACATCAAATCAAAAGACTACAGAAATCTAAAAGGACGTCAGTATAACAAATGACTTCCAAAAGCCAAGCAAAGTGTTAAGAAAAGAAAAAATTTCATTAGAAACAAAAAAAAAAACAAAAAAAAACGGTTAAGGGTGCTGAACTGCTATGTAATATCAACCCTCTCACTGAATGCTGAACAATTTCCTCAGAGATGAAAAGGAGACTTGAGGCAACAGAGATTTGATTCTATAAAAGAATGCTGAGAATACCATGGACAGAGCATGTGAGCAACAAGGAAGTTTTAAGGAAAATGAAAACAAAATGCACACCTGCATTCAGAAAGATACAATTGAAATTTCTGGGACATATAAAGCGGACTGAGAGAATTTGACACTCACAGGACATACTAAACAGGCTTATGAAGTTAAGCAACATTAAGCCTGGTCAGTACCTAGATGAGTCGATACTTGAGAATATCAGGTGCTCTAAGCTTGGATGTGCAGGTGGTGTAATGATTAATGGCTTAGAATTGTTAATTGACGAGCTGAGTTCCATTTCCCATTGCATTTGTTATATTCACTTAAGTGTAAATACCTTTGAGAAAAGTATGAATATCTCTTCCCCCAACTATGGGTTAATTAGTAAGACTTATCACTAAAATCATTATTATCTCAAAAAATAAATACAAATAAAATTGTACACAAAATTTTTACATTTTAGTATTAAATAACCCTGAGAGGCATTTATAGGCCACTAAACAAAAAACAAAAAAAAAAACCAGTACGCTGAGGGTCAGAGGGAAATAGTAAGTAACCTACCTAAGGAGATTTTGTAAATGGATGGTGGAATAGTAACTGAGAGGGAGATGAGGAGCCATGAAGGATAGGAAGTTGTGGAGACTCATGATCACTCATATACTGAACATGGCACAAGTGGCTAGATCCAATCACAAGAAAATGCAAGTATCTAGAGATAGGCGTGAAAAATATTTGTTCTCAAGACAGGTGGGGAAAATGTGCTAGCAGCTAGAGACAGGCAGGGAAAAAACAATCTCCAAAATGTACCATTTCGCTTTATTGCCATGTATGAATTATGAAAAGGTTGCAGGAAATTTAATGTTTAACAAACCACTGAAATCCTGTCATAAAAAGTAAATAAAGTTTTCATTGCTCTGTCAAATGTATTCTTTGCCTTGCTTGGAATATTTGTGGAATTGTATATGGGTGTAAACAAGTTCTATTAAACAAGATGCTGTTGGTCAACAGTTTGTAGAGGAAAGAGTTACTACTTGTTATAGAAGAGGTGGAAAACTTCAAAGAAAATGAATTCAACATTTTCAAAAGAAATGGATTCAGCACATCGAGAAATTTTATACGTATGCGGTGTGATCCAAAAGTATCGAAACTGGTGCTATAAGAAGAAAACAACTGTTGTGGAGTAGTTTTCACAGTGGAGGCTTGTATTTTACTAAGTCGTCCTAAATTAGGTTAGACGTACAAAATGTTAGGAACTTGAAATAAGAGTTAATAACGCAGCAATCTAGTTGTGATGGTTGATACTTCAATGTCCGACATCGACTGACTCACTCAACACCACTGAGCTCAACTGGCCACTGCTACTACTACTTATCTGTGGGAGAGTCTATTACAATAGAATAGGTATTATGGTATAACAACAACAACACACAACAATTTGGCATTTAATCTCCTTTGAAGCAGTTCACATCTGAAGCCACACTTTATCCAGTATTGTTTCAATTGATGAAAGAATTCCTAGAACTATTTTTTGGATAGCAAGTAGCTGCCTCATTGCATTCTTTTGGATTTCTACAATGTCTTGAAATTTTGTTCTTTTGATTTGATTTTTGAAGAAGAAAAAGTCACAGGGGAACATGGGGGTTCATCAAAAACTGCTGCACAAGCCGTGGTCAGTGTTGTGTGGTGAGATGACCACACTCTACACGCTTTCCTTCCAAGAACTGCTAAAAACAATGGAAGTGAGCAAGAATATTATAACTTACTGCATATGCATGACAAAGTTCAAAGTCAGTCAATGTCAAGTGGCTTCATACTGCATACTTTAGCTCCATTACCATAACAGTCCTGACACTTTTTGATCAAACCTGGTATATTTATATAGAACAACAGCTCACAAAAGAAATAAAATCATATTTATGTGTATATAAATAATTTTAAAAAATAGTGTTTGTGTGATGTCCACATAGTTTGTTTGAAATTAAGTAGTTGGTTTGTCAAAGAATATCTCTCTAGATAGGAATAGACTCATTATCCAAACTATATCCTGGAGAACAAATAGGAAGTGAGAATGAATGCTTTCTTTTTATAGTTCTGAATTGAATGCCACCAAGTGGGTGTTCTGGCAGACAAGATGGTTAAAATATCAATAATTATACTAAATATATATGTATTTACAATATAACAAGTGACACTCACTGCATAATAAAATCGGATATTATAAGCTGACATTCAAATAATATATATTCTGTAAATGTTACAAATATTGGTTGGTTAATACTGAATTTGTGAAAACTTTAGTTTGTATAATAAAATCTGAAATAGCATATTTCTTACTGAAGCCAGACAATGAGTAATGTAATGTTAATATTAGCCATTTACTTTAACCAAGCAGCCAGTACGATTGTCAGTTGAAATTTATAAGATCTTTCTCTTAAAACAATTTTTCAGGAAAACAGGTTACTCATGTCTAGTAGCTGTTATAGCTCTTTCCAGTATTGAGATGGCTTCCTTCCTAACCTTTTGCTTGAAGTGGTGTGGAATAACAGCTCCTTGATTATGTCATTTTCTCTTCAAGTTACATGTGATACCATTTTAGTTGTTGCTACAGTGGGAAGTTCTCAAGTGGTGTGGCATTTCTTATCTGGTACAGTTCTTTCTTTGTGTAGCACCAGTCCACAAGGTTTGAAGAAGAGTGGTCTTCACCAAGACTTACAAGCTTCACTCATCCAAAGCCATTTTTGATTGAGCGATTGTCTCCCTTTCATTGAGATAGTCATGAGAGCCATGTGATGATAAGTTAGTGACGTAGTCCTGTTGCGATGTAGAGCCTGGAGAACAGTGGTAGGTTATGCAGGAAAAATGACATGGCCTCACCAGCTTCATAATGAAACTGCTGTAATTTTAGTTTTCTCTTTGAGAATTTTTACACATTGTTTGTTGTTGCATATATGTTATAATCTCTCTGCATAGAAAAAATGTACTAAAGACATCAAACATTGGGGACTGGCACTTCAACCTTCTTCAAACAGGGAATGTACCAGATAACCAGATTGTAATTAACAGAAAAGAAGAAATATACTGAAAGGCTCCAGCTGCATGGCTGTGTCTATCCCATATTTAACTAAAGTTTGGTGATATTGTGAGGTACTGCTGGAGTACTGTAGGTTAATGGGGAGCCCAAAACTATGTCTGATCCTGGAGTCATCATCTAATGGAAGCTTATATAAATATGTTTGGTTTGGGTGATTCTGTTTAACAGAATATTGACTTCTATGGGTTATTTAATGCCGAAATCTAAATATTTTGAACACAATTTTATGCCTTCAACCACAGAATGTACTGTTGGTTATTTCACTATAAATAGGTATTGCTGGTAATTTTACTATAAAAATGTATTTTTATATTTTCATAGTGTATTGTTTTTGTTTAGGAGTTCACTATTTATCCATTGTTGGGACCCTAATAGGTTTTACCACCTTGGGTCAGGGTGGACCTAGGAACAACAGCAATTAAGAGGTTGTTCCATGCTCCTCAAAACCTCCAGTCTGCTGATCAGAGGCTTTGCTGCTAGATGTAGTTTATTATCATACACAGGACTAATAAATTTATGTAGGTACCTCCAAAGAAATGCTATACATAAGGTTTAAAATGATTTTTTAAAAATGAAAAATCTTTTTGAAGCTTTTATTTTCATTTCATTTTCAAGCTAATAGATTATATTTAATATTTCCAATAAGCAAATACTTTACTGTATTTCAAAACTAATTTAAATTGGCTGGAAGGGATTTTTATTTTGTAATTGCTGATTTTAGTGCCATTTTTAGCCATCTGTCATTACAATGTAATTCTCTTTATTAAAAAAATCTTTCAAAAAATAAAACACTTTTCTGAAACTATTTTAGAAATATTAGATGATTTAAAGTATAATTAATCTGATTTGAGATAAATATTACTTAATTTTAGTTTAAAATATAGAAATGCATTTTTAACACAGGTAGGTGTTTTGATTAGATGTTAACAGATCTATTGATAACTTGAGAGCTGAAGGTTCATGTCATTTTTTTTTTTCTCTGGGGGACATATCTGTAAAAATTACTTGAGGAATATAATGTGATATTATGATTCTCTTTAATCTTTTATGTGTTTTAGATTTAAATTTACTATAATTATTGGTCTTATTTTCTGATAATGTCATGTATTGATGCCCGTATTTACAAAAATTGATATGTTTATACACACAGAAAAAAAATTTGAAATTCTTTTTAAAATATTGGCGGTTACTGAGTTGTAGTAAGGTTTTCCATTAATGAGTAAATATAGTTTTTACTTAACAATATTAACTGGTACAAATTAATATAGAATTTTAAAAAAATTTAAAACTTATTCCAGTTAAGATTAAAATGAAAACAATTCTTGTAAAATTTCATTATTCATTGAATTTTTTCTCTTAAAGTAATAGTGTCCATAATATATATTCATAAAAGCAATTTATAGTCTTTCTATTCAAATAATGAATTAGTTTTATTGCATTTTTTTATTTACAATTCAGAGTAGATGTTCAGTAATTGGGGGGTCTTTTAAAGAACGAAATTGATGATTTAAAAAAAAAAAAAAAAATGATAAAAAAAAGAAAAAATGTTTTTAATCAAGATTTTCTAAAAAAGAAACATTTCTTAAATACTTTTATTAATTTGTGAATAAATCTTGAAAGCTTCATTAAAATGTAACAATTATTTGATTTTTACAAGAATTCCCAAATCAATGTGCTTTTTACTGAAAAAAAAAAAAAAAAAAAAAAAAAAAAAAAAAAAAAAAAAAAAAACACTAAAACTTTATTCACTAATGCATGAAAAAGAAAACTTTTAGCCAAAATTTTGAACATTCTAAAATGTATAAAAAGATATAAATTTAATTAAAATATCATTTAGTCTTTCCTATTATGAATAACAAATCTTTTGATGATAAAACTATTTTTATTAAGTTTGGTGCATTTTTTCATCATGGTATACTCATTTTTGTAGGTACCTAAATTCATGTATTTATTGATGTAACCATCTCCCAAAATATTCATATGTCAGGATTTCTTCTTGCTTTAGCCAAGAACTTTTCAGTTGTCATCTACACCACAATTGCTTTTGTCTTCAGTATAGCTTTTTATTTTATTTTGTTTTTTGGCATAGCAAGCTTCTTTTATTAAATATACATTTGTCTATAAAGTCTAAAATATCTTAATTTATGCCTATTCATTATCTTGCTCTATACCTGTTGTTGAGTTTTTGCCCATGATCAAATGGCATATTTGGTTGTCTGCCCTTGAGACATATAAAAATAGAAACCTCTTTTGTCACTGGTTAGTTTTTATGTACCAACTCAGTTTGGAATCTACTGCCTCCCTGTTTTACACATCTACACTATAATATAGGAACTGCTTCTTTGTCTTACACTGTATGTGACTGTGTACATGTAATGTATATGCATACGTCTACATTGTACATGAGTGATGTGCTCGTGACATTGAATATATACATAAGGACATGTACACTTTCACCCATATTGGTCACACTATTTCTAGAAAGAATCATGCCATGATCCTTCAATCTCTATCGGTGGTAGACCTGTCTGTAACCTACGTTTTGCATATGACATTCACCTCATAGCAGGTCATAACAGTGAGCTCCAGACTTGAGCATCTGGAATGGAGGTCAGCTCTGAGAAATCCAAAGTAATGGTGAATAACACAAACAGTAACACCTGTGTCAACATTACCATGAATGGGGATTCAATGGAGGAAGTGTACAATTTGAAATACTTGGGAGTGATCATGTCTAAATATGGTACCTGTAACTCGGAAATTCATATATGAATTGCTGCTGCCATGGCAGTGATGGCCAAATTGGCAAAAATATGGAGGAGCAAAATCAGCTTTCAAATGAAGTACAGATTTCAAAAATCTCTGGTCGTCTCCATTTTCCTATATGAACGTGAAATCTGGACACTGTTGGCAGAAACAGAGAGAAGGATCCAAGCATTTGAGAACAAATACACAAGAAAAATCCTTGGCATATTCTATTGGGAACATAAAACCAATGAGTTTGTGCAGAAAAGGGTTGAAAATTTTGTGGGCCACCAGAAACCTCTTCTTGCTACTGTCAAATGGAGAAAAATGGTGAGGTTTGGACACATTACAAGGCATGACAGCCTGTGCCTGACTCTCATGCAAGGCACCATTGAAGGTGGACATAGGAGAGGAGATCAATGCAAAAACTTGTTGGACAATGACAAACAATGGACATGTATAACTAAACCAGAATTGCTGATAGCTACTGTTGATGAGATTCGGTGTGGCATCTGCATTTGGATCCCCCCTACAATTACAAAGTCAAGGGGATGATGATGACACGTGCACACAGTTTGACTGAGTTTGAATAATACATTTTTCTAGCTTGGACAACCTCTACCCCAGGTAGCTAAATTAATGTTAATTTTTTTCAGAACCTCAAAAAAATGAGATAATTGCAAGAAATTACTGAATTTTTCAGAAATTATTTGATAATAACTAGAATTATTTTAAGTTATTTTTAAATTAAAATTAAAAATTATTTTTAAATTAAAATTAAAAATTATTTTTAAAGGTTTTTAAAAAAAAAGTTTGAGGAAATATTTTTAGTCCTATCATTGAATTCCACACATGCACATACACAATTTTAAAATGAAATGGACATCTATGCTATGATGGAAAATTTCTGTGTCTGGTAACAACCCCTGGATAGCAGGAAAATTATATAAGCTGGTCCCTTGAAATAATTCTTGTGACTCCAGTATTTAAACTTTCCATCATCATACATCCAACTCTTACACATGGCTCTAACAAGTTGTGATGATCACACTTAAGTCAGTGGCATCAACCTGCCAGCTGTGAGGGTAGTCAGAAGGGTTTCCTAACCTAACTGATGAAAGGGAATGTCTCTACACAACCCACTTGTGCCAAGCAGCCACTGACCTGTTATCAATTATGACATAAATGATAGGTGTGGTAACTACAGCAGTGTAAAATGTACTTACTGAATAAATGAATGTATTTAAACTGGATATATTTGCTCATAAATAAACTTGGAATTTGATCATGTTGCCATTCCTTGCCCCAGTTAACAATAGATTTTAGGTTGTTTTTTTTTTTAGCTCAGATACCAATTTGACCTTATTAAAAAAAAACAAAAAAACAGACTTACCACTAAGACAAGAGTAAATAGTTATGCTGTCAACATTGGTACCAAATTGGAATTGGATAATATCACATTGGTTGATATTTTCCTATTTGGGATTTGTGGATAACACATATCCACAAAGAAAATAAAAACTGTTTTTATTTCAGTGAATATACAAAGAACATTTACCACATCTTTCTCTAATGGACATTTCACAATCATGAATCCTGTAACCCATTAGATTCATAGGGGCATCACATGAACTTGCAGCTATAGCAACAGTGGTGTATCTTCAGCAAGATAGCCTGACAGAACGCAACCCTCTCCTGGCTGGTTTTAATTCAGTGTTTTCCTTCTCCTAGACTTGTTACCAATCAAGGCTATAGGACCCAGTTTGTCCTGCTATATACCCATAGCTAAAAAGGGATAAGAAGTGGTGTTGTACTTTTACTGAGTGTATTCCTTCTGTCTTTTCTACAAATATTTGACAAGTGTTTTTGCCTTAGTGCTCTGAATACATGAATTTAAGTGTGCTACTAGATTGGTAACTAGGTCCCAACCGTTTCTGATTGGGATAGCTAAATTTGCCACTTTTATCACTCCCCACTTGTGGAACACCCATTTTCTTGCTTTCCTGATAACTACAGTCTTCAAAAATGTAAATGAATCCCCATCTTCCATCTTGAGTTCATTTCATCTTTTGTCTTTTCTTCAATCCTTTCTGTTCTCAGTTTCCTCTTTCACTCCTTGTAACCTTCTTACATATTAATGTCATTATCGCCTTTGCCTGGGGTGAAATGATTGAGAAAATAAAAAAAAAATTTCATAATGAACTACTGGAAATTGAACTTTGCTCTCTGGTCATATATTCTGAGCTGCTATCCATTGTATCAGCACACATCCATAACCTACATACACTCACCTAAAAAAAAAACTAAAACAAAAAAAAAATGCTTTTATTTTTATTTTAAAGAGAACTTCGTTTCTTATTAATATTTCTTTCTTTTCTTGCATATTTTTCTTTTCCTGGCTCAAAATACTGAAACATATTTCAAGTATTAGATTCCACTTACGGCTTTTATGTGGGATATTATTAAAGGAAATAAAAAAAAAAAAAAAAGAAGATATCTCTTAATGTTTTTTAAAAACAACTTTAGCTTTTTCTAGTTCAGTTGGATTGATTGAATGTATGCATGTATTTGTGTCCAGGGGCAGATCAGTAAATCCATAGCCAGACACGTAGATATTTCACTCTGAAATTTTCACTGTGTAATATTTGATGAAGATGATTAATATTCACGATTGAAAATAATATCTTTCATTGTCAAAACTAAATATCTGTGTATAAAAAAAAAGGCCTTTTTTATCATTAGCCTCTAGACTTACTGACAATCAATTTTCTCTCATATATATATATATATATATATATATATTTATTTTTGATGTATGAGCATCAAGTGGCTCAGTTCCTAGGAACTGATAGCCAGACACCAGCACTTGTGCAGAATCAACCACACTTTTTTAGAGACAGGTAGAGAGACTTAGTGCACTGTGTGCCACAAAGGCCCCCAACCAGGTTCTGAATTCAGAGTTGTCCTACTTCTAGACCAGTTGCCATCCAAGGCTATAGAACCGAGTCTGTCCTACTATTTATCCATAACTGGGGGGGGGGAGAAGAGGATTCATGCCTTTCCCAAGGGCATTACAACATAAATGAATTTAACGGAGGATTCAACTGTATTGTGAACCCGGCTGTATGATTCTCAATCTGAGCCATTATCCATTACTCTACTGTACTTAGATATATATATATATATATATATATATATCTGATAAAATATAGTTTTAATGTATGCTATATTTATGGATTAAAGTGCTCAATAGCAGGGATAGAGTAGAGTGTATATGAATATAAAAGTGGACATTGAAGTCAACACCCAGAATTGAGAGTCTGTTTCATACTAAATGCAATCATCAGGCGTGATGAATGTATTTAGCATGAAACAGACTGTTGCTTCTGGGTGTTGACTTCAATGTCCACTTATATATCTGTGTGTGTGTGTGTGTGTGTATTTTCCCATCATGGTGACAGCTTCCCTCTGTCTTTTCTATAAATATTTTCATGACAATTGTTCAGGTCAGCTCTCCTTGATACCTTGACCAGCTGAATTTAAATGTGCTATTAAATTAGCAACAAGGTTCATCATTTTACTATTGAAATAGTGAATTGTAACTAAGTTCTATTCTTTATCTTTATGCAGGCTGATTGTCCCTATTTGAGGTTCTTTCTTTTTATGTGCCGTGTCTCTTCAGGATGTAGGTGATCATGGCTCTCCACTTCCCCCTATCCCTTGTAGGGCTCAATAAGTTTCTTCTCTCTGACACCTCCCCCAGACCATGTCCTGTCATTCACTTGCTTAAGCTCACCAGGTATGTCACGTGTTGATTTCACTTGTTTCTCTTTCCCTCTATTTGACCTGTGAGTATGGTTCTCCAGGCCCTCCTTTCTCATTACATGTCCCAGAAACTTCAGCAGCCTCTTCCTGATGTTAAGTATAAGCCTCCTCCTTTTTTCATCCTCTCCAAGACCTCATCGTTGCTCACATGTTCGGTCCATGATATTCTCAGCATCCTTCTGTAGGATCATATCTCTGTCAACTCGAGTCTCTTCATCTTTGAAGAGACTGTCCAACATTCACTGCCATAAAGAAGGACAGTAACTCATCTGAAAATTGAAATTAAAAAATAAAAAATATGAATAAATAAATAAAAACAAAATAAAATATGTCAAGACAGCATTGTGGGGAAAAAACGTTTCTTAGTACTTAAATTGGAACCTCATGTTAAATCTTCCTAAACTTGAATCAATGGTCATTTAGTGAAAAGTGTGTGGCCGACTTTAACAAAATATGTTTCCATTTCAAAAACCAACAGATTAAAATAACTAATACCTAAGCAATAAAAGCATTGACAGTTCTGACTAATGATGGATATGTTATTTTTATGTCATGGACAGTTGTTATGTGGAATACAATCTCGGACGATTGGATGAAAAAAAGAAGTCCTTAATGGAGATGCACAAATTAATGTTGTGATATTAAATTATAGATGAACAGCTAATTGGTTCTCAAAACAGTGTAATCATCTACAGAATTAAAGGAAAAAGACTTTTGATAAAATAAGCATGAAAAAAAAAAAAAAAATAAAATAAACATGGAAAGATGGATGGATTATTAATTGAAAAAGTTTGTTGGCAAAAATTTTCAGAAAAGTTTTAGTGGGTTTTGATTTTTAGAGCCAAAATATTTTTTATTTTTTGAAATTTTTCTTGATTTCATTTATTTTATGTCAATTTAAAACAGATTCTGCTGATTCCATCAAGTGTTAGTTTGGCAAAAGTGGGAATCAGTCAATGTGACTATGTATAGTTGAGAGAGAAGAGGAGAGAGAAAGAAAGAGGAGAGAAGAGGAGAGAGGAGGAGAGGGAGAGAAGAGGAGAGGGAGAGAAGAGGAGAGAAGAGGAGAGGGAAAGAAAGAGGAGAGAAGGAGGAGAGAAAGAAAGAGGAGAGAGAAGAGGAGAGAGAAAGAAAGAGGAGAGAAGAGGAGAGAGAAAGAAAGAGGAGAGAAGAGGAGAGAGAAAGAAAGAAGAGAGAAGAGGAGAGAGAAAGAAAGAAGAGAGAAGAGGAGAGAGAAAGAAAGAAGAGAGAAGAGGAGAGAGAAAGAGAGAGAAGAGGAGAGGAGAGAGAAAGAAAGAGAGAAAGAGGAGAGAGAGAAAGAAAGAGGGAGAGAAGAGGAGAAAGAAAGAGGAGAGAAAGACAGAAAGAAAGAGGAGAGAAAGACAGAAAGAAAGAGGAGAGAAAGACAGAAAGAAAGAGGAGAGAAAGACAGAAAGAAAGAGGAGAGAAAGACAGAAAGAAAGAGGAGAGAAAGACAGAAAGAAAGAGGAGAGAAGAGAGAGAAAGAAAGAGGAGAGAAGAGGAGAGTGAAAGAAAGAGGAGAGAGAGGAGAGAGAAAGAAAGAAAGAAAGAGAGAGAGAAAGAAAGAGGAGAGAAAGGAAGAGAGAGAAAGAGGAAGAAGAGAGAGAAAGAAAGAGGAGAAGAGGAGAGAGAAAGAAAGAGAGAGAGAAGAAAGAGAGAGAAAAGAAAGAGGAGAGAAGAGGAGAGAGAAAGAAAGAGGAGAGAAGAGGAGAGAGAAAGAAAAAGAGAGAAAGGAGAGAGAAAAAAAAGAGAGAAGAGGAGAAAAAGAAAGAAGAGAGAAAAAGAGAAAAAAGAAGAGAGAAAGGAGAGAAAAGAAAAAAAAAAGAAAGAGAGAGAGAGCAGAGAGACCAAAGAAGAGAAAAAAGCAAAGAAAAGAGAAAAAAAGCAAAGAAAAGAGAAAAAAAGCAAAGAAAAGAGAAAAAAAGCAAAGAAAAGAGAAAAAAAGCAAAAAAGAGAAAAAGGAAAAAGAAAAAAAAGTAAAGAGAAAAAAAAAAAAAGAGAAAAAAAGCAAAGAAGAGACAAAAAAAGCAAAGAAGAGACAAAAAAAGCAAAGAAGAGACAAAAAAAGCAAAGAGAAAAGAATGGGACAGGATAGTAAAGAAAAGAAAAGAGAGAAAAAAGAGATGAGAAAAAAGAGGGGAGAAAAAGGAGAGGAGAGTAAAGAATATAGATTTTTATGAAAATAACAAAGATGAAGACTAATGTTAATGTTGAAAAAGAAAAACTTGCAGATGATAATCAACATAAATGAAGATGAAAAAAATTCTCATTTTTTGTTCTCTGTCAAGGTGAAAAATTGAAGAAAAATGAATGGCTAAACACCTCTGAAATGTGGTACTGGAAACTGAACTGAAGCCAGAAATTAATTGGCTGTGTAGTGGGTGTCGGCTGGGGAGGAGGCTTTCTAGCCTGACACAAAAAAAGTAGAAGTTCAGTAATGTTGGCGCTTTAAACAAGAGGCCGAGTGTTTGTTCACTTCTAAGTCTGATGCAACATTGTTTCTTCATCAAAAGCAATTTAACACCTGCCATTATAATTACATCTCAGATTGCATTCGTTAAGTTACTAGAATGCTTTTATCAATCCAAATTGGCGTGAAATAGCAGGTAATGTGATTTGGTTCAAGAAAGTAAATACTGTCCTATTTTTTGAATTTTTTTTTTATTGCACTTTTTAACCAAAGAATCTAAGCTCCCAACAAATACTTATCATTACTGTACGTATATATGCGCGTGTGTATATAAAATTACAGAGTATATCAAAAGTTAAGAATATAGTAATGAAACCTGTCAAAGATGAAGTCGTTTTTGGATAATCAGATAATCACTGTGGATGAAAAAAAAAAATGGATTTATTGTGAGAACAAAAAAAAAAAAGTAATCTTTATTCAATTCATGATGGCTTTCAACATCTTGCAACCTAAATTGAATCAGTTTGTTCTCTTTTCTTCATTTTGTTTCAAACTGCTACTTGGTGGAACCAACTCCTAAGAGGATGCTTTCCTGACCACTACAATTTTCTGTGGGTCATTCTTCTTCAGGACATTGGTAATCATGGCTCTCCACAATTTCCTGTACTTTGTAGTTCTTAATAAATTTTGTCTTTTTGTTGTTTCTCTTACAAACCTTGGTCTGCTATCCATTTACTCAAGCTCTCCAGGAAAGCATTGTTTTTCTGACTCCCTAGACTTCAATCTGTCTAGTGAGTATCAAATTTTCCAATTTTTTTTCCTAGAAATTTCAACTCTCATGTTAAGTGTAAGTGTCACTTTTTTTTTTTCATCTTCCCTAAAACTTCCTTGTTTCTCACAGATTCAGTCTATGGTATTTTCAACATCCTTCTGTACAACCAGATTTCAGTTGCTTCAAGTCTCATCGTCATCTGTGAGGAGATTGTCCAATATTCACAGATATAATTGTGGCTGATATTCCATTGCAGTTTGCTACTCTTTTCTTTGTTTCTAACAGCAGAAATCCGAGAACAAGGTTCAAATTCCAGTCATGTTTGTTACATTCACTTACATGTAAACATCGTTGGGAAAGGTGTGAATCTGACCTCTTCACCACTAGCTATGGGTTAAATAGTAGAGAGATTGGACTCTTGAGTCTTGGTTGGAAGCCTTTTTGGAGAATGAAACTGAATTGAAAACTGTATATAACCCACATGAAGCACCTTCTATGTGGCTAATGAAAGGATTGTGGAATTCACATTCACTGATTATTGTCAACCTCCTAACTTAGCTGTTTTTTTTGGCTTTTAATTGTTTTTTTAACTATATATATATATATATATATATATATATATATATATATATATATATATATGTGTGTGCATATAAATGTGTATATCCCTTATTCCAACAATAGGAATTAAGATTACATTAGGTTAATGATCATTTTCACCTTGTAAATTGAAAAAAAATTTACAAGGAATTTTCAAACTAGTCAATGGCTGATAAGTTACTGAAAAAAAAAAAAAAAATTATATATATATATATATATATATATATATATATATATATATATATATATATATATATATAGGTCAGATATTTAATCCATAGGTCAACATGTAACATTAATCATCAGGTGGGAATAATCCTGAACCAAGCTATCATTTAACTTATATACTCCAGGCGTAGCTTGTAACTCCTACCTCAAATGACTATTTTTTATATTAACTATTTGTTAAGCAATATTTTAAGCTTATCTTTTATTCTTACAATTAATAAGTGTGTATTTGGGCAATCCCTCTTTTATACAAGTTTCATTAAAAACTATGATCAAGGAAGTAACTCTAGATCCACACATAAAATAAAATCCATACATTCAATTAAAAGCAAAAATAAAATCATCCTTGATAATAGCAAAAAGAATAGCCAAAAGCACCTGTACATACAGAACATTCATACAATTTCTACATAATTTGTGTACAGAGAAGAAAAAAATTATAAGAACACAAGAAAAATTAAATAAACTTAACCACAGTATTTTTATTATATATATATATATATATATATATATATATGGAGGCACGGTGGATAAGGGATAGTGGCTTGGATTGGGGAATCAGACAGCAGAATTCAAATTGCAGTCGAATCTGTTACATTCACTTATGTGCTAATACCCTTGGGAAAGGAATGAATCCTCTTCTTCTCCTTCTAGCTATGGGTAAATAGTAGGACAGACCAGGTTCTATAGCCTTGGATGGCAACTGGTCTACCGCAGAAAGAAATGACAACCTACTGCAGGAAAAAATCTGCCTCGTCAGTCATGTATCAAAAGATACATGGTCATCTAAGTGTGTATCACGCCTGGCACATACTGACTGAGATTTATATATATATCTCAAATGCCATTGATAGACCATTGTCGATGAGATTCAGTGTGACTTCTGCATTGCCCCCCCCACACTTATGAAAGAATCAAGGGGATGATGATATTTATGTGTAAAAGTGCTCAATATGAAAGATAGTGTCCACTTACATATTTACATATGCTCTGAGTTCAACACCAAGAGTCAACAGTCTGCACTCAGGCATGAAACAATCTTCATGGTCTAAAGATTGGGTTCAAGCATGAAACAGACTGTTACAGCTTGTTGCACTTGCTGTCCACTTAGTACAAACTTAGACTCCCTTGAAACAGGAATAACTGAGCAGTAGTAAATAAGAACAAGTGAGTTATCCCTAGAAATAAGGGGTTCAGTTCAAATTACTCTGAACGTTAAAATCAACAAGCACCAGACGAAGGTCCAGCAGGTACAATGGCTGAAACATTGTAATAACAATAATCATCCCAAAAGTTGAAGAGATTTTTTTTAATCACTTCACCTCAAGCAAGGTAATAAATCCACTAAGATGTAAGGGGCTACTGAATGTGAGAGAATATGAGAAAAAAAAATTACTTAAGGAGAGAGAACAATAAAAGGTTAGAAATTAAGAAGATAATGATTGACATAGCATTTAAATTTTTGAACATCAAAGTTGACTGGGGAAACAAGAAGCCAGAAGAAAGTTCCACAAACTGAGATAGAAGAAACTGTTAGCACAGAATTCACGGTTACTTCTAGTCATTTCAAGTGTAAAATGATGAGACCTACCTGTCAATCTAGTACTGCACTTAAATTCATAAAGTCTAGGTACCATAGAGGAAAGTGCATCAGAACAATTACGATGAAAGTATTTATAGAAAAGGCACAAGGAAGCCTTGTTACACTGGTGGGAAAGTGACTGAAGCTGAGATGCCAGGTCAGGACCTATAACAATGCACATTCATTGGATTTTATCAAGAATCTCTATAAAATCTTTATTTTCTTCTACTGTACAACCTCCCCTTTGCAGATCAAAATGTTTAATTAATATTTAGTCTTGCTTATATAAAAAAATCAAGACTAGCATTTTCAGTTTTTAGGCTTGCCACATTCCTTCAATGAATGGGTAATCATAGCTCTCCACAACTTCTTGCCCTTTGCAGCTCTTAGTAAGCTTTACCATTTTACTATCTTTCCACATCCCTGTTCTTTAAACAACTAATACCAGGTTAAGTAGAGGGTAGGTTTCTGCTTTCCTCTATCTTTCTTGCCTTCAGTATGCCTGTGAATATCAAATTTTCCAAACTCTTTCCTCATTATCTATCCTAAAAAAATTAGATATTTCTTAGATTTTAAGTAGGTGTCCTTTTAATTTCCTTTTTCCCTAAAACTTTCTTGTTACTCACATGTTCAGTCCATGAGATTCTCAGTATCCTTCTGTAGAACCACATTTCTGTTGCTTCAAGTTTCTTCTTCATCTTTCAGGAGATTGCCCTGTATTCACTGCCATATTGGATGACTGATATTACATAATAGTTCAGTACTCTTTTCTTTGTTTCTGAAGAGATTTTCCTGTTTCTTGATGCTTTCCTTAGCTTTTGGAATGCATCTTCTGCTATTCCATTCTATCTGATTTTGGGTTCACATTTTTCATCCTCTGTTAAAACACTCCAAAGATATTTAAATTTTTGCACTCACTTAATTTTTGTATCTCCAATGTGTAATTCACATATTGGGTTGTCCCTTTTGCTGACAACCATACACTGTCTTCTTCCAATTGATGTTTAATGATTGATTTGTTTTCTATGGCTTATCAACTCTTTGCATGTTATTTAAAGCCAGAAGATATTTTTAGAGTGTAAGAATTTTATGTTATTTTTTTGGAGATAATTAGTTAGACTTGTATCACTAAACTATTAACTCATAGCTGGAGGGAAAAGAGGTGGATTCATGCCTTTCCCAAGGGTATTTATTTGCATGTAGTTTAATATAATGAACCTAACAGAAATTGGAACTTGGTTCTCCAATTAACAATTCTAAACTTATCCATCACTCCACCCACACATCCAAGCATATAGCATCAAATATTCCCAAGTGGCCACCCATCTGACCAAGCTCAATGTTGCTTAACTTTGGTGAGTGTACAGGAACCAGCATTTCAATGTGACATGATTGTAAGCCAATTGATGTTTAGGTTTGCTAGAAAAATTGAAATTTGTTCATGAGTAAGTTCTGAATCATTGGTTATGACCGAACTTTAACTGGTGAATTACATTCTCTCTGGACTAAAGTGTCAAGAATGAATGATATTGTCTACTGTGACAGTTCAAGATGAAGATTTACTTGGTATAACCATTTCATCAGATGTAATTCTAGGTTCTGTGAAAACTTGATCTTTGGCAAAATTAAAATACCACTAAAAATGAAAGTGGAGTCATATTTGTATGTGTAAGGTTACCTGATTTATAAATCAGAAATGAACATACAAGCAGATATAAAAGGTCGACATGAAATAGCAAAGGTTAGTAGTACTCTAGATAATATTACTAGTTTTATTAAGTGACTTGTAAATACCACTTAATACACTTCACTGAAATGAAATAAAATCTAAAATCTCTGGATCAAAAAAGTCAATATGCAGAAATTTGCGATAAAAAAAAAAAAAAAAAAAAATTTTTTTTTTTTTTTATATGTAAAGTGTCCCTAGAGGGCGTGGTCGGCCATAGCTCTCCACAGCTTCCGGTCTTTTGTGGTACCAAGTAACATTTGACTCTTTATATCCCTACCTTCATTCTGTAATCTGTTCATGCAAACTTGTCAGGGGTGAAACTCACTGTTTCCCTCTGATTCTTCTTTCGTTATGCCCTGTGAATATTAAATTTTCCAATCTCTCTCTCATCGTGATGCATCCCATAATTTCAATTGTTTCTTTCTGCTTTTAGGTATAAATATCCATTTTCTTTGAAATGTAAATGTAGCAGTTCATTGGTATTTAGAATTTGCTTGATTTTTCTGAAATAATAGCATATTTTTTTAATTGTTGATTCCTGTGATTGGAAGTGAATATTTGAATTTTTCACTTAATGAACAGCCATTTTTTTTTTTTTACAGCTGATTAGGATTTCCTTGTGAATAATACAAGAAATTATGAACAAAAATTAATGACAGAAAGTGGGGGTTAGATTATGCACAAGTACACTTTTTTACAGAATCTTTACTCAGCTTAAAAATCTCTTATTTGAAATGGTAAGATTGCAAGTACACTCAGTTGGCGCAATAGATAATAAAACACAAAGTAGGTAGGTATTGATAATTGTTTACAAAAGGTATTTGATATGTTGACAATATTTGGTCTTTTGAAATCAGCATAAGTGAACATCTTTTATTTCAAAGACAGGAAATTCACCAGAACTGATTTTAGAAAATTAATAAAAAGAATACACATATTTTGATGACACTAAATTTTACAACAAAGCATCTTTCCCTGAAAATTCAAAAATAAGTTTTGAAATGGAAATTAGGAGAAAAAAATGCACAATAGAAACATCCGGTTCATTTCTATTCTTTGATATCATCAAAAATTAAATATTTTAGTGAAATATATATAATCTTTAAAGGAGGCACAGTCGAGTAATAGATAGCGGCTTAGATTGAGGAAATGGAGAGATGAGTTTGAATTCAAATCATATCCATTACATTCACTTACATGCTAATACCCTTGGGAAAGGTATGAATCCTCTTCTTCAACCTCCCCAGACATGGGTAAATAGCAGTACAAACTGTGTTCTATAGCTTTAGGTAGAAACTAGTCTAGAAGGTACTCTGAATTCAAAACCAGTCTGGAGAGGGTCGGGCTCCGTCTGGCTATCTTGCCCAAGAAATACCACTTCTACTGTGGCTGTAGTACATTTGGTTCCCTTACAATTCTGCTGAGTCATGGGTCAATAGTGGGGGTATATACAACATTGAGATTTTAATGGACAATATGGTACAACTTTCCAAAAAGAATTTGCATAGGAATGGCAGTCATGAGATTATATTATAATTAATATAATATATTCCCTGGTTTAGCATCAGAAACATGTGATCGTATTATACACCAGAAAATACTGTACTTATTTTTAAATTAGAAATTTACCAGCTAGATATGAAAAAAATTTTTAGTTGCATTAATGTATAGAAATCAAAAAACATTAAAAAGAATTTTGTAAAAACAAAAACATAAGCTTTTATTCGTTTGAAACTTAATCTTATTACAGTTTGAAACACTTAATTAAACACAACCTAATTTAAGAGTTAATAACCAAAATATTTCTGTAAATAATTACACAAAATATTTACTTAAAAGAAAACTCAAACATTTTTAATTTTTTCTTCCTTTTTGCTGGAAATCTGTGCATGAATGAATGAATTTTAAGAATTAAAATAAATGAAATTTAATTATAAAATTTTAAAAATTTATTAAAATCACAAAAGATCAAGTAAACTTTATTCAATCAGAACTTAAAATTAATTAAGTCTGAAATTTTTCTAAATATAATAAAACAAAATTTACAGGAATTAAAATTTTGGTTTTTGTATTTGCAACAGTTTGAGAAATGGTTGGTGAGCCAAATATTTTGATTAATGGAACATGCAACAAGACATCAATATTTTTTTTGAAACACAAAAGAGAAATGCATTTTGCTTTTGGGGGAACAAGTTTCTTCTAATTAAAGAAGCAGAAAGGAAGAAATCGTGTCCCAAATAAAAGGGACATCAAAAGAAAAAACGATCTGCTTGATTGAAAGAGGGTTTTCTCTGTAATTGTTCTCTTTAGAATGAAAAAAATGCTCAAATTATTTACATTTAAGACTGAAAGTAATTCTGGAAAATCTCTCAATAATCAGTATTTGACTTCTTTCGTGGGCCATGTCCATTCATGACGTAGGCGATCATGGCCCTCCACATTTTCCTGTCCCTTGTAGCTCTTAATAAGTTTTGTCTATTTCTCCCAAACACTGTTCTACCAAATTCATTTATTCAAGCCCATCAAGTATGTTACATGATGCTTTCCTTTGTCTCTCTTTCTCAATCTGCCCTGTGAGTATCAGATTTTTCAAGCCCTCCTTTCTCATTACATACCCCAGAAATTTCAACTGCCTCTTCCTGATGTTAAGTATAAGTTTCCTTTTTGTTTCTATTTTCTCTAAAACCTCATTGTTGCCCATATGTCTGGCCCATGGTATTCTCAGCATCTTTCTGTAGAAACATATTTCTGGTTTGGTTTGTTTTACAGTATATCAACCACAATGGGTTATTTAATACTGGCAATTTTGTTGCTGGTAATATTTTTTTTCAAAAAATGTATTGCTGGCAATATTTCTTTTTTCAATAATGTATTACTGGTCATAATTTTTTTCTTCAAAAATTTATTGCTGATATTGAAACCTATTTTTACACTTTCATAGTGTTTTGACCCCAGTTTGGGGGTTAACTATTTCTGAGACCCTAACATTTGCTAAAACTCCAGGTCAGGGTGGACCTGGGAATACCAGCAATTAAGAGGTGGTTACACGATCCTCAAAACCTCCTGATCAGAAGCCTTGCTGTTAGATGTTGTTTATCATCATACCCAAGATTGACATATTTCTGTTGCCTCAAGTCTCTTCTTTGTCTTTGAAGAGATTGTCAAGCATTTGCTGTCATACAGAACAACAAATATCATGTAACAATTCAGTACTTTTTTCTTTGTTTCTAAATGTTATGGATTCCACTTATATTTTAGTGTTGATTAAAAGTATCCCTGCCACCATTCCAGTTTCCTATTATTCCTTAAAAATACAATAGTTCTGTGATTATCTGGACTCCTCAGGACACAAACTGAAAAATATCTTCAGATAATTCAAAATTCTGGATAATTGAATACACAAATTATTGAAAAAGAAATCATTTCCTAAAAAAAAAAAAAAAAAAAAAAAAATTAAACTTTTATATCATCAAATGTTTTCAAACACTTTGTTCAAGATTTTGTCCAGTTTATTTTTATGAAAAATAAAATTTGTCCATTCTTCTGTTTTTGGTTGGCCTCTGAATTTTTCAAGCCAATGTAATTGTATGGGTAGGTTCTGGTTGAAAGCATAACCAGCTTAAGCATTTGTCAAACATAACCATTGCTTTCGTGTTTGATGCTGGACACTGCAGCTGTTGAACGTCAACATGAGCAATATCATTATCGTCATCCTTGCCCAAGATGAAATATTGGAATGGGTTTAAGTGAAAAATGTTTGGTTGATTTCAATTTTTTTTTTTTTTTTTTTTTTTTTATTTCACATCTGGATAATCCAAGTCTGCAAGACAAAAGGTACATATAATCGTAGAAGTTGTGTATTATATGCAAGCACTGATATTCAGCATTGGTGTGTAAACCAAGTCACTTTCCTTCGTTCATCTGTGCCATACAATCATTTCTTTAAGAGATTCATCATAAAATGGTATAAGTGAAATTATAATTAAAGCAGTTCATAATATTCTCAGCATACTTCGGTAGAACATCTCTGCTGCTTCAAGTCTTCCCTTCATCTAGGAGAAAATTGTTCTACATTCACTGCCATATAGGAAGACCAATATTACATACCAGTTCAGCACTTTTTTTTTTCCTCTAACAAAATTTTCTTGTTTCTTAATACCTTGTTTAGCTTTTGGAAGGCATCTTTCACCTGGATTTCAGTATCAGATTTTCCATCTTCTGTTAAAACAGTGTTGTGGGATACTAGTATGTTTGGGTAGAAATAAGTCACCATTATCTTGCAGGTGTCACCTCTTTGGTTGTAATGTGTAAAGACATTTTATATTAAATATTTATGGGCTCTTGGAATATTTATCCCACAAACAATATTGGTGGACCCATGTAAGTCCAGGTAAAAATAGTAACACAAAACAATGAATATAAAAGAAATGATAATGGATATTTTTTAATAAAAGGAATTATATATGTACACAATTGTAATGGAAGGGAAAGAAATCCAAGCTAGCTACGAGAATGTGCTTGCTTTCTTGTGCGTGAAAGAGTTCAAAAGCCAACAGAAGAGCTAGGAAGTGAATGTACTCTGTAGGCAGCATCCTTCATCTCCGTCAACTACATCTGGAAGCAAGAGTTAAGAGAAAGAATATGATTACCTTTTTATAGCACCTCCTAATGAGCATATTTGCCAAAACCAAGTGAGATAACCTACAACACTTCTAAGATATTTATTTTTATTTTGTGATTGCTTGTTTTTGATCTGTACAATTTATAGTTCCCATTTTCATCTGTCCCTCTTACTGCCAATTATATTTTCTGTTTCCGTATAATTAATGCTTAGTCTTTTCTTCCTGCTTTCTTTTACTAATTTTTCAAGGAATTTCTGCAGTTTTATGCATCTGTCAAACAGCAGTGTTTTATTATTTTCATATTTTATCTTAAGTGTGCCCACTAATAATAAGTCATGGCTGCACAACAACACAATTTATAAAAGCCATCTACAGAACAATCACTTATTTAGAAAGATATCAAAAGACCAGATTTTTAATAAATAATAAAGTTATTTTTTTCAGTTGAATATTCAATGTAATTATATGCAGGGGCAATTTATGATATCACCCCCCCCCCCGCCAACACTACATCTCAATTTTCATAAGGTAATATTCATATAAAATACAAATTTTATTGTAATGTAATTAGCTAATAATGGATCATATACAATATAGGTGGACAATTCAACAAGAAAAATTAAAAATAAATACAATATGCCTAAATACAAATTAGAGACATCATAATAGATGATTCCATTTGGAATCAATCAACGTTTTGCAGCAATTTTTAACATCAATTTAATTTAATATTTTTTAACAAATTCAACATTACATTTACAAAATTTCAAGATTTAGCATGCACAAAACAAATTCAGATTTCGGCGAAGGAAAAAAATGTTTCATCCTTTAATCGTGATTGGTTTGTTTTGTTTTACAGCATATCAACCTCAAGGGGTTATTTAATACCATCAAAATTTTCATTGTTGGTAATATTTTTTTTTCCAAAAATCTATTTCTGGTAATAATTTTCCTTCACTGGTAATATTTTTTTTCACAAAGTATTTCTGGTATTAAAACCTATTTTTACACTTTCATAGAGTTTTGACCCCAGTTTGAGGGTTAATTATTTGCCCATAGCTGGGACCCTAACAGGTGCTACCACTCCAGGTCAGGGTGAACCTGGGAACATTAGCAATTAAGAGGTGGTTCCTCAAAACCTCCTGATCAGAGGCTTTGCTGTTGGATGTAGTTTATCGTCTTATCCAGGACGTGGATGTAGTAATTGTGATTAGTTTAGTTTATAATGTGTATAAATGTAGGTAGAAAAAAAAAGCAAACCCCTTTAAACTCACTGTAAATTATCTTCCTCTCCTGTACACAAACCCGGAGCCCAATGTACCAAAAAAGATTCTTAGACACCGGAATTCTCAATCAAGATGGTATTTAACTGTTTTCTGATCAGAACAAAAGTTGACACAAAGTCATTTTTAATGTTAGGAGTCACATTTATACATGGATATGACCATAAAGTATTTCATCACCTTGTTATTCTACAGGCATTTTAGTGTAGCATTAACCATACACTTTTAACATAATGTGGAGGTACTGCCTGGAATAAGACCATTGGTGTATTTTGATATAAGTGCATTGTTATTGTGACAGCATTCTATTGCAGTGGATTTAGTTTTCAAACCCAAAAATAGCACTTAAAACAATTCTGTTTTAAAATACATTTGATTATTTTCTTTTCTTGCTCATAACCCTGATGAGAGCTCATGTGAGTTGAAAGCATGATCACAATATAAATGTTAGCTATTTTATATATAAACAACAGTCACATTTGTGAAATGTAATTTATATAATAAAAATATCAATAAATCTAATAGACAGACTATATATTCTTTTTATATATATATATATATATATATATATATATATATATATATATATGAGAGAAGAAAGTTTGTAACATCTTATTTCAATATGTGGCATTTGAACCTAATACATACATTTTACATGTGGCTGATATTTATGTCATATCTTCAAATTTTGAAATGTGACATGTCAATGTGCCTTTCTCTATGATTTATGTGTGTATTGAGAATTTGAAATTAATTGCACATGGAGGTAAATGAGACATTTTCATCATTTGATGTTTTTTCCTAGAAAGGAATATACTGTACAAAGAACTAAGATATGTGCCATTTTTGGAGAAGGTGCCATAGAATACATATATTGTTTGTAAGTGATTCACATATATTGTTTGTAAGTGATTCACGATGTCCAGAAGTGGAAATTCTGATCTGGAAGACCAAAAACGTTCCAGCAGGCCTGCAACTGATGATGACCAAATTGAAATGCTGATTAAAAATAATCCAGATTGACATGACTGTTGATAGAGAATAAAGGCATTTGAAAACACTTGCCTATTGGAATTGCTTTGATGTTTGGCTGCTTAAAATGATTTGACTAAAAATATTTGACTGCATTTCCATCAGAGTTTCTCTGTACAAACACAGGCACAACCATCCATGTTTTTTTGTTTTTTTTAAAAGAACAATCACTGGTATTGAAAAAAAAGGATTGTTTACAACAATATGGAGTGGAAAAAAGGGGGTCCTAAAAATTAAATGGGTTACGACCAAAGTTGGCATATATCTGAAGAATTGGTGGAATTTGCTGAATATTATGTATCACAGGGTCCTGCAAAATCAGTACTCTTATCAATTTGATTGATTACATCAATGAAAAGTGTCTGGAATTGGCCAATTGCAAGGTTGTTATCTTCCGTCAGAACAATGCCAGGCCTCACATCTATCTGCAGACAATTTGTACAGCTTGACTGAGACATTGCATCTTCTGATTACAAAATTTTAATCCCTTAAAAATTCTTTTAAGAGGAAGGACTTCAGTTCTCTAGATGCCTGTTAAAACCAGCTACAATCAATTTATCAATGAGGAAGGCGGCAAATTCTGGAAGGATGTAATAATGAAGCTGCCTCAAAGATAGTGAAAGGTTGTGATAAAAAAAGAAAATGGCACCTGTGGGATTGAATAAGCCTATCTAAATATTGTCTTTGAAATTCACTTCAGAAATGCTACAAAGCTTCATTCTGGCATTATACGTGGAAGCATTACTCTTGGAGCCTATACTGTAGGCATTAACCTGAGAATTCATTGGTAATTAATTTGATGATACTCCCAGGAAACTCAATTATATATATATATATATATATATATATATATATATATATATATATATATACCTACATTTGAGGTGTATGTATATAAATATACATATTTCATTAAATAATATAGACAAATTTTGTCGTCTATTTTAAGTAAATTCCTTTCATATTGTCAAATAAGTTTTTTAGTATTATCACTAAAAAACGAAAGAAAATCACCATGTTGATACATGTTTTTATTGTTAATATATATAAAATGTATATAAAATATACATATACCTACATTCAAGGTGCAACTTAAGTTTCGTTGTTTTACAACTCATCAGGCACAAATTATTCATTTTGGTTTAAAAAAATAAAAATAAAAAAAAAATATATATACTGGTTTCATGGGAGGAAGGCTAAATTAAATGCAGATTCAAAACTCAAATTTAATATGAACTTAATATATTATTGGGTTGTAAATGCAAAATGTAGAGTGTAGGGAGGGAGTTATTGTAAAAGAACAAGAGAAAAAAAAGAAAAAAAGGCAAGTTTAAAGTTTAAGAGAGGAATTCTGGGTAACTCATGAAGTAATAATAGGCACTAAAATGGTTAAAGGGGGATAATCAATATGTAACCTAAAGTATAGGAAGGGCATGTGATATTTGGATAATATATTTATCCAGAATTAAAATATTTTAAGAGAGCTTTCTTTCTGTGATTACAAGCTGACATGAGTTCATTTCATTTATTAAGTAGATTTCAGCCATTAACATTTTTGAAGAGGAATCTTTTTTTCTTTTTTCCCAGCAAACACAGGTTGCATCAGTCACCACAGCTGGGAAAGGGTGTAGTTTTGGCAATGAAATTCCAATTTTCTATTATTACTTAATGAATAATGAGACCTAATTGATCTGTGGTCAGAAAGATATAGCATGAGTCATCTTGCTAAACATGCTGTGGTGTGGCCAATGTAATTGTTTACAAATTTTGTTTGATCAGGAACAATTCTTTAATGGACATTTAAATTCGTAAATAATATTTGTAATATTAATTTTGATCTAAGAGGTGAATTATTTTTAACTACAAGTTAGTTTTAAATTTTTTGTAGTAGTTTAATTTTTTTGCTCTTGTCTACTGGTGTTTTGCATTTTTTTAATAATGTTCTTAAGTCTAGTTTCATCTTGTTTGTAAATATCATTCATCTAATTTTATAAAAAATATTAACGCTATTGTTCGTTTGTATTCCCATCATTGCTATTAGATATAAAAAGCCTAATATGGAAATGCAACAATTGATTTGAAAATCTGTTATTGATAAATATTTGTTTAATGTTAATTCTTTAAAGAAAAGCATGTGAGAGGATGAATTCTTGTGTGCTCTCTTCAATAACATCTCTTTTATACTTAAGAGGGAATTCACTAGAGAAATTAAGGTGGCAAGAGTCATTACTAGTGGTTTTTTTATATATTTTTTTATTAATATATACTTCTTAGCTCTATCTAACCACATTGAGCAGAGTTTTGTTTACACCTTGTATTAAATTGAGTAAATATTTATTTGCTTACCTGTGTATGGATGCTAATGTATGTATATACAGTTTATTTTGTTGCCCGTTTATATATAAAAACAAAGATTCAAATAGGTTTGGTTAAATGATTTAGACATATGTCGATTAGTTTTCATTGTGATCCTTTCAAGTTTGCAGATTAATTTCTTGGTAGCCTTAGATAACTGATTAAGAAAAATACTAAAATTTTCTTTCAAATATTTTAGTTTCCCCAGTATTTTCAATCAAATCCGAGACCATCTTCAGGGGGTTAAGTTGTCTGTGAGTATGTATATGTGTTTTGTAAATTCAAAACATTTCAACTGTTCGTTTTTACTGCTTATGCAACATTCTAGATTTCAAAGTTCAAGTGTTTTTTGTTTTTTTTCCCCTCCCCGTTTTCTTTTCCCCATTATAAGGGAAGTAACTTTTTCATTATTGCTCATACATAGATAATTTTCTTTTTTTTTTAGAAGCATTTAAGGTTGCTATACTCATAGTTAACTTTATTTATTTTGGACTTTAATTCTCTTATATAAAGTGCTTCAAGGATTTTTAGTTTTTGCTTATTATTGTTTTTATGTAATATAGATGTATTTTCAACTAATATCTGTCTAATCTGTAGGTGGGAATGAGTGTTCCTTTAAATGCTGAGTTATTGAACTATGCTCAGCCAAATGAAATGCAAGCCCTTTTTGTTAGCATTGTCATAGTAAAAACAACTTACATATTGACATTTTTATCAGAGATACAATCTCCTAAAGATGTCATTGGTTTATCAAGGCTTTTAAATTTGAGAATGTTCATTAGGTGGTTGAAAGGTCAGTCAAAATATATGGAAGACACAAAATGCCATAATTCAAAGTCTGTTAAGGCAAAAATGTGTAATATATATATATATACGAAACACGGTAGACATTTTTTATCAAGTATGAGTTTTGCCATATGTGGGTGTATATGGGTACATATAAATACTGGTATGTACGAATATGAGTATATGGATATGGATATATATATATTAAAAAAAGAAGCTTCTATGATATGTATATACACTTGTGTGCACGTATTGTGTATGTACAGGTATATATCGATAGGCATATCTATGTATACATGTATGTACAAGTATGCAAAATAAAAAAGGATCTTAATACATGTGTATGTATGGCTGAATGTATATGTAGGTACACATAAGTATGTATGTATTTTGTGTGTGTATGTAGGTATATATGTGTATATATAAAAAAAAAATCCTACTATAGCAACTGGCACTGATACAGATATAAAGAAAGCAAACAATCATCAAGTCTCAAGTCAGGAAGTGATAAGCTGAAATAATTAAGGTGATTTATGACAACCAACTTGTCCTCAGAGATCCCAAGACACTCTAACACATAGTTTTGTCTTTAATTTATTGAAAACTGATGACACCAAAGAGAACATGTTTTCTCTGCCAAAACACGTCTTTTCCCCTTTGACTAATCATCTTAACTTTTGTTTCGAATACTATTATTATACATCTTACACACACACACATATATATAACACATCTCTTCACAGATCCCTTTAAATTGTAATCTGTGAATTGCCACAATTTCTTGGAAAGATAGGGGAATGGTTTCTCCTTGTCTTCTCAATGATTTGAAATTTACAGTTACCACCCATATCTAGAGAGCTATAACTGGGGGTGGTGATGGTGGTGAGATGAATTCCTGCCTTTCCCAGGGAAACTTGTGCAAAAGTGAATGCATCTGATATGAAGCAGAATTTGATCCCTGCTTGCTACTTTCACTTTCTATGCCAATAACCACCTACACACCATTAGATGCATCTGTTTATTTAATGTCATGCCACTTGAAGACACAAGTGAACATGACACTTGTTTATATCCAAGGTTAGAGAGCCCAGTTTGCTGATTAACCTATAATTTCTGTCTTAATTTATGGGGTGAGGAGTTATTATTTACACTATTTATATTCAGACTATTGTCCACATCATTGTTGTTGTTATTACATTTTTATTTTTCCTCTGGTCTTCCTCAGGTGTATATTGATCATGGTAACCTACAGTGTATTCTAAATCAAACCCTTTATTTAATCTACAGGGCTAGACGGTTCTCGTTCCACTGCCTATGTCCAGGGATATTAGTACTGCTCAGTTATTGCTCACCCATTTTCATTGAGTCCAAGTACACTCTGCCTGACCCAGGGATTGAACTCACAACCATTGTTCAATTCAAATTCATAAACCAATGCTTTAATCCACAATAACCTATCAATATACACCTGAGGTAGGCTGGAGAGCACAAAATGGCTGAAATGTTGTGGCAGCAACAACAAAGATGTGCATAATAGTTTGAATATAAACAGTGTAAATAGTATATAGCACATAGCTTCCTAGGGACTAGAGATTCATGCCTTGCCCAAGATTATTTGTACGAAAATGAATACGGAAGGCCAAACGAAAATCTGAACTCTGCTTACTGTTTACACTTTATTAAATGATCTGTTACGCCAACTGCACATCCATTACAAGAATGAAAATACTTCTGCACATGCAAGTTGCGCATTAAAAGGCAATGGACTAAAGTTCATTGTTTCTGACTTTTGTCACATGTAAGAGGCTTAAATCGTCCAATCTTTAATCAATGAAGACTTCTTGATTTCGATTGTTTAAGGCTTTGGACTTGATTAAATCAAAGTCTTTGCCAAACCTTTTCCTGTAAGAATTTTCTTTCTTTTATTTTCTCAAACTAGGGATGCCAGATTTGTCTAATAGAAATACAGCACACCCTTTTCAGGTTTAAATTAAAATTATTTCTATTAACATTTATTAGGATATGTGCATGGCAGGAGAGCGGCTAAATGCAGCACTCTGCTATTTAATATGCAGCACATGGAAATCTGATAGCCAGTCTCCTTTTGCTCATCACAATTAATACAAAAGGTTAATTAAAATATTGCATGCCATTTTATTATTATTATCATCATCATCATCACCCCCACAATGGTGGTAATTATTATTATGTGATTATTCTTATGATGGTGAGGATGATTTTTATTCTAATTATTATGGTGGTAGTGATGATGAGCATTTATTCAAATTAAGATGGTGGTGGTTAGGATTTATTCTAATTATGATGGTGATGTTTTTTTATATTATTATTATAATAAGTTCTAAGCCCAACAATGAAAATTTCCTGAAAATTAATATTTTTATGTCCAAATATCCAAATCCTGATTTTAGAAAATACACGAGGCCAAAAACTTTTCAGCTCCTTTTCATATTTTTTTTATAAATTAACTAATTTAAAAATATGGTTCCTTTGCTACACAAGACCATGTTTCAAAAACAGAAACTAAACTATTTTTAAATTAGTAAATTTATAATGTTTAGACTCTACTGAATTGGATTGAGCACTGTTTTTTAAAAATAAAAAGTAATAAGAACACTGGATTATAAATCTTACTCTACTTTCTCATTATTTTAATATATATATATATATATATATATATATATATATATATATATTGTCATCCACAGACAGACTGTTTTGCTGAATCACAGCTCATCAGTGTGGCTAGACATCTGGTTGCCTCTAGCTAGGATTGAAACCCAACTGAATTGCATCAGTTGGAGATTCTACCACTAAGCCATTGGCACATGGCAGGGATGAAGGTGAATTTAAGTGACTGAGAGAACTCAGAGTCTGTCTATATTTCTGAGATGAGGTATTATGTACATTATTCGGACTATTGTCCTCATCTTTTTCGCCATATTTATCACAATGTTTCGGCCGTTGTACGCCCCGGCCTTCTTCAGGTGATTGGAATGTCGAACTGAACCCTTTATTTTGCTCACTGGGGTAGACTGTTCTAGTTCCACATGCCATGTTTGATGGATGTTAACTGGGTATTGAACGCCTTTATCCACTGTGCCACTGGCACAGTGGATAAAGGCGTTGGTTAGATCCAGTGACAAGACCCAAAGAGTGTGAGTTCAATACCCGGTTAAGGCAGTGGAGAACTTTCAGAGGGAAATTAGCAGGAGATAACTGATAACTGACATCTATCAAACATGGTATGTGGAACTAGAACAGTCTACTCCAGTGAGCGAAATTCCAACTACCTGAAGAAGGCCAGAGTGTACAACGGCCGAAACGTTGTGATAAATATGGCGACAAAGATGAAGACAATAGTCCAAATAATGTAAATAATGAGAGAACTCACTTCAATTTACTGAAGAGTCTTGCATTATTAGCCGTAATAATCACTGTTTACATACCTACTTTGCACTATATATATATATATATATATATATATATATACACTAGTGTTAATAAAACAGTGCTCAATGTAATACAACAGGAATATTTATATATTGATAAATATACATATTATCCCTATATAATAGACTGACTGAGAAAGGAACTGATAAAATTATTTAAGGATCTTGCATTAAATATTACCACTACTATCTATTGCTAAAGTAATCAAGTTTCTTGATGTGACATTAGACTTTACTAATAGTTATTGCAAACCATATACTAAACATCTATATTACTACAGATGTTAGTAAAGAATCAAACCATCACCACAAAATTCAAAATAATTTACATAAATCAGTCCACATTAGATTATCTACCAACTCCAGCAATAAGAAAATATTTGATAATAAAATCTTATATATACAAGTCCAGTGTGTGTGTGTGTGTTTTTGTGCATGTGTGTGTCTAAGCAACTTCTCTGCTCCCATTAGTCCGATTTCAATGATTCATAGCTCATTCAAGAACTCTATAAAAGTTGGGTGCAGGGGATAATTTTGGTTGTGCTCAGATTCAGGGTTGCCAGATTATGTGAGGTTAAAAACATTAATATATTATACTAACCATCATGGCTTTCATGGTTCAAGGGGGAGTAACTCTTATTTTCCTTTTGTATCCAAAATTGCAGCTAGCTTAAAAGCTATCCTATCGGGCGGCATTTAAGCTAGCTCCTGTGGAGGACTCTTGGTTGGCCATCATCACAATAGCAAGGAAGGAGGTGATAGGCATAAATAAACTAGAGAAGAACTCAAAATTGATTACTGCATTTAAGTATTGAATTAATTTTTAAGCTTACCTTTTCAAAAATTCACTGATAATTCTTCTGCTGCCACTTAATTTAAAGATAATTTGATGTATGTAGATCCTTATCTTCTGTACAAACAATTATTTTTATTTCATGGGTGATAAAACAGGGGACAATTTATAAGATAAAATTGATATAGTGTAAAGATGGGAAAATAAAAATTAGAATTAGTTATACATTCAACATTTGAAGAGTTAGAGAAAAATAATAGTCAAGTAAAACCTGTATTATGGACTCTATATGAATAAATGTGAAATTGGAGCTCAATTCACACATGAATTCTAAGATTAAAAATCCCCAGCTCTACTTTATAGTAATTTGGTATTTATTCGACACCCCTCCCTCCAATGGAGTCATGTCGTGACACAAGGTTGGTTTAATGTGTGCAGAGCCCGAGCATGTGCACCTGGGCTAGGAACAAAAATTCCCTGAGCCCCTGCAACCATCAGTTGCACTTGCCTTGGTGCAAGCACTGATCCCTCCCTCTAGTGCAATGAGGGGGTGCAGCCTTGGGCAGCTTTTCCCCAGGGCTGGGCACCCTCAGTATAATTTTCCTCAGTCGCAAATCTGTCCTTCAATTGAGCACACTCTGTCCAAAGACAGACATACAAGTGAGAGATGATAATAAATGTGTGACAAACTACTTTATAGTAATTTACACACTAAAAGCTCAATACCTGTATTATATATTATCTACTTCTAGACAATATAAATAAACTGAAACAGCATAAGCATAAAATCACATGGTTTAATCAACCTTTTAATCATAATGTTCAAACTAATATTGGAAGAATTTTCCTAAATTTAATCCATAAGCACTTTAACCATTCACCAACACTAAAAATGTTTTTAACAAAACTAATGTTAAGATCAGCTATAGCTGCATTATTAACAGATAAATCCCTCTTCCATCATAACATTATATAAAACAAAGATGACAAATTTTTCTAAAAACAAATACAACTATCTGTCCTTTAAACAGTCAATATATGACTGATACTATTGTATAGCAAGTGAGCATACATTTTAGTAAAAATATTAAATTTTATTTTAGTACCAGTGAAAATCCTTGGAAATTGTTTCTACCATCATTGAATGACTTTAGGTAATATAAAATACAAAAACAGTACTGCTCTCTCCAAATATTTCTGACAATTAAAGAATGATGGCAATTCTCTTATCAACTGGGATATAGCAAGAGGCAAATCTTATAATGGGAAGAAAATATGTCTTGTTGAAAAATTGGTTATCTTAAAACACTTAAATAAGCCTAGCTAATTAAATAAGAGAAATAAATTGATGGTTACATGTAGGCATAAAAATAAATATCTGCTAAAATATGTTGATCCAGATTAATTTTTAATATTAATTAAAGTTTATTATTAAGGTTAATTATGATTTGTTTTTTATGAAAAAAGAACAAGTGATCTCCCTTTAACTAAAAATATTTTTTTTTAGTTTTTTTTAACACCCACATTGTGTATATATATATATACACACACACACACACACACTTTATTTAATAATATAGCTCTTCATTGAATTCCTTTCTCCTTCATTGTCTGTGAATTGCCATGACTTATTGGGAATGATAGTGGAGTGGTTACATGTTGCCTTCTCCATTGTTTTTTGTTTTAATTCAGACTGCTGCCATCTAAGGCTAGAGATCCCTGTCTATCCTGTTATTTAATAATAACTTATAGAGAAGAGATGGATTCATGCCTTTCTCAAGGAAATCATTGCAAAGATAGGGCAGAACTTCAGGCAAAAACTGACATTTCCTGCTGACATATGGTGCCAAAAATTAGCAGTGATCAATTTAACATATAAAAGAAACTGAATATGTTTTAAATATCTTCCCAAGAAAAATATTCTTACATTTTGCAGAATGAAATGGTTTTAATATTTAGGAAATTACACTAAAAAAGAGAAAAAGTTTGTCTTGGGCAATTTTTGTTTGCATTATGCAAAGTTCAGGGGTTAGAGACAAAAATAGTATTGACTGAATAGTATTTTAGGGCACACAAAAAGTCCAATTGATATAGGTGATTTTTGTAAAAGAGTGTCAAGTTAACTGGTCTATCACTTATAACATTCATTTCAACAAGATTTCAATGACTTTCCTAGAAAGAAAGGATCGTAACTTGACAAATACTTGGAGTTAGAACAAAGGCCATTTCTGAAATCTTGAAAGTTCTTCCAGACAGCATAGAATTCATATAATCTGGGGAATGTTCCAACCATGAACCTCTTGACCGTTATAGTTCTATTTGTGAGATAACAATAAACACTACTGTGTATATACTAATGCAACTGAACCACCTAGCACCAAAAATAGCATTTGGTTTTTCAATCTGAGATTTTACTAGTAAATGTAGAGAGACTAATGGTAAACAACATGGAAAATGGAACTGGTGAGTCTAATTCAAATTGAGTCTGAGGCAGTTTGTGTTCACTTCCAACTGATACTCCTGAGAAAGGCATGACTTCCTTTCTAAAATAACAGTGAAAACTGGGCATTTGAGCCTTTGTTTGCAACCAATTTAAGAGAAGTAAACTAAATTGTAGAGAAGGCCACAAGAAACCACTTCATTATTTTTCTCAAGGACAATTATGGAAATATAGTTTACAGATATAAAAGGGAAGCTGTGGAGAGCTAAGATCATTTATGTCCTAAATGAATACAGGATTTATATAGAAAGATCTGAGTTTAGACTTAAGTAATATGTTATGTAGTAAATGGTTTTTATAAATATCCCCGCTATGGGTAAAACAGCAAAGATAAACTGGGCTCTATGACTTTGCTTAATGGCATATCAACGTCTTATGCCAAAACAACAAAGATAAACTGGGCTCTATGGCTTTGCTTAATGGCATATCAACGTCTTATGCCAAAATTTAATTTTTGGGGGAGCTTTTTTTTTTTTTTTTTTTTGAATATTTATTGTTGGTAATTTTTTTTATGTAAATACATTGCTGGCATTCTTATTACAAAAATGTATTTTTATACTTTCATAATGTTTTGACCCCAGTTTGGGGGGTTCACTATTTGCCCATAGCTGGAACCCTCACAGATGCTACCACCTTGAGTCACAGTCTGAACAACAGCAATTAAGAGATGGTTCCATGCTCCAGAAAAACTCCCAATCAGAGGCTTTGCTGCTGAATGTAGTTTGCCATTATACCCAAGACATCTCTGGTTTTGGTTGGTAACTAATCCTAATTAAAAACTATGGTCAAATTAATAGGTATTAATGCTACCATAATCCTTTACTCTGCCTCGATAGTAAGCCTGATCAGTCTGACAAGGTTAAAATGGCAGCTGATGTATGAAACAACCTCGTGTCATTAACTGGGGCAAAAAATGGTTTGCTAATTTATTTTGATACCTCCAAAACTAAACTTCTTTCCGTTAATCATCTGAGAGGTTCCTTTCTGCTTCTCATGAGTATGGCTGATGCTAACCTTGAGGAAAAAGTGTCTCGTTGCGTCTTCTCAGGCTCATATTCTTGGCTGACATGAAATGGAAAGACTATATTGAATTCATTGCTAGGTCAGCTGCTAAGAAAGTTGGTTCGCTGTGTTGAGCAAAACAATGTCACTCTCCAGAATCTATCTTACATATCTATAAGTCTACCATTCATCCATGCTTAGAATATTGCTGCCACATATGGTCCAGTGCCCTTGCTATTTACCTTGAGCTCCTTGATAAGATCCAAAGAAGAATCTGCAATATTATAGATCCTGATGTGGCAGCTAGGCATCAGTCACTTTCCCACTACTGTAAGGTTACCTCCCTGTATGTTTTCTATAAATACTTTCATGGTAATTGTTTGGATAGGCTCTTCACTATGGTCCTTAGACTTTGAATTTATGCATAGTACTACACTGACATAGAGATCTCATCAATTTACATTTGAGCTGATTAGATGTAACATATATTCTATGCTGTTTCTTTTCTCACACTTCTTGCTTGTGTAACTCCCTTCCAATTCCATGCTTCCCAGCAAACATTTTTGCAACAATTTATATGTAATCTATCTATTGTCTTCCTGCTTACACTTTCCTCTTCCTGCTCATTATTAAGGTTTCTGTTTGTATTCTTCCACAATCTGTAATCTCTGGTGTCTTAGTGGCTTTACTGCCTTGCATGTGGTGATACTCATTTTAAAAAAGAAGCAGCAGCACTTATTTGGTTTTGAGCTTAAAATGGCCAAACCTCTCATTCTTTCATCCACTGCTCTCCCATTAAAGCACATGCAACTGAGTCTGAAATAATGAGCATTACCAATCAGGCAGTTAGGATAAAACTCAATTTTAGTCTTGATACTAAACAGTAGCACTTTTGAGTAAATTTGTAACACCAAGATTTGTCAATTAAGCTACCAAGGACATTTTCCTCTCTACCATTGAGTTCGACTGCGTAAAAGTTGACAGGAATTATTGATTGGAAATCAATAGGCTTGGGAATAAGTTGTATAAAATTTCCGGGTGTTAATTCGATTATTTTCATTTGTCTTGCAATCTTGCAGATCTTGTGGAACGGAGCCATGGCAAGTTGGCAGCAGCGGCAGTTGCAGCTGCATTGTGGCCATCATGATGATGATTATCAAGGTCACTGCAGCAGCACCATAATTGCTTCCAAAGGTGCTTTTTCTCTACAACTTGGTCTAGCCTCTACTTGCTACTACTCTTAAAATCTACTATTTAAAGTAATGTCTCCTTTTTATATTAACACCCGTTTCACCCTGTAGTAAAAAAAAAAAAAAAAATAAATAAATAACAGTGGATTTTATTAAGTCCTGACTGTTAGGATTTCATATGTAAGGTTTTAAATATACTTCTAATCATATTTATACATACTAATTCCGATTAGGAAATCAGATTATTACAAAAAAAAAAAAAAAAAAAAAAAAAAAACAGGTCCCCCATTTTATGTTCAGGAAAATCTTATATTAATATGCATACCCAAACTGTTAAAACCCGACTTATTAGGTTTTCACAAGATTGATATATTTCTTCTAATTATTATATTGGCAGTAATTCTGTGCAGGGGATCAGTTTATTACATGATGATAATATAAAACTGATCCCCCACTTTATCTCCAGTAGAATTATTAATATTAATTTACCCATGTTGTTGAAAATAATGCCATATTTTGCTATATCCATATTAGGCTTTTATATATTTTTCTATTTATTAACTTTGATGTGCTGTGTCACTTCAAGACATGGGTGATCATGGCCCTTCAAAATTTCCTGTTATTTGTAGATCTCAGTAAGGATTCTTTTTCGTCTCTTGTGTTTTCAATAAGCCCTGTGAGCATCATATTTTCTAATCACTCTTCCCTCATGATGTAACCTAGAAATTTTCAATTGTCTCTTTTGGATTCTAGATATAAGTATCTTTGTTTTCATTTACCTTAAAACTCCCTCATTATTCATGTGTTTAGCCCATGGAATTCTCACCATCTTTCTGTAGAGCCACATTTGTTGCCTCAAGTCTTTTCATAATCTGTGAGGTAATTGTTCAGTATTCTATGGCATATAGAAGCACATATTATACAACAATTCAATTTCTTTTTTGTTTCTATCAAAATTTTCCTGTTTCTTAATATTTTGCTTAACTTTTGGAAGGCATCTTTCACTATTCCAATGCACTTTATGCAGCAATTCTTGAGGGATCCATTTATTACTTATTAAAATAAAAACCAAGCTCTCAGATGAACACTAAATTATTCTTGACGACATTTTGCAATGTGATGGCTTTTATAAATTTTCTCATGTGGGTCTTAAATATAGTTTTTCAAATTATTTTTGAACTTTGATCTTCCAGTGCAAGGGAGAAAAATATAACACAGCAAAAAGTTAGACAAAAATATACTATTATCAGAAATGTTTTCCATTCATTTTTTTTCAATCATTATTGGTTTACTCTGCTTTTTCATAGGGTTTGTTTTTGGGGTTTTTTTTTACCAGGGAGCTTTGTAAATATTCTAGAAACTATTTACATGTGGAATATTGTTTTCATCTTTGCCATTATCACAATGTTTCAGACATTGTGCCCTCTGTCCTTTGTCAGGTGTATGTGGATCCAAGTAACCTACAGGAAATTCCAAACTTAACCCTTTATTTAATCTACAGGGGTACACTTCTCATTCCACTGCCCATGTATAGGAAACATCTTGTTTAGTTCTTATTTTTTAGTACTACTCAGTTGTTGCTGACCTTGTTTCTACTGAGTCAAAGTACACACTGCCTGGACAAGGGATTGAACTCACAATTAATATATCACCAAATTCACAAATCAATTTTTTAATCCACTTGGCTATTGTCCCATTGGACAATTTTAGAAACTGTTTATTATTGTCATACTGAAGACAATGCCACCTGGCAGTAGCAGGGTTATAACTTTAGCACAGGCAAAAACTTACAAATAAACTTACTGCACATTTAAATATAATCGCTGGCTACTCTTGCTTTTCGAACATACCAGTCTGTTATGGCACCATGTCAATACCTGTTCAACACCCACAGAGCCCATCTGGGGTTTATACTGCAACTATTCTGAGTGGACCTTAGTAACAATTTCTGGGAGAGAGTGTATACAGTTTGAACAAAGCCAATACATTCAAACCCTCGGTAACGACTCATGACCCTGTACTAGCACAACCATTGACAGCTGTCTAACAGTTCTGTTTATCAAATTTCATTTACTTAGGTTAACCTGTGGCATGGTTTTCCAGCACTTTCCAAAGGTGATGCATCATATAATAGCCGCCCCAGATTAATAATAAAGCTGCCACCCTCTTCCTGACAAATTGATCATGATGTTTAACCCATATACCTTTAATATATCAATAAATTGGTAAATGTCACTTAATTTCTCATGTGCTGGGTGGGTAGGTTTGTTGGTTGATTTGTTAAATTCTTATAGGTTATCTAATGCCAAAATTTAATATTCTTGGGAGCTTTTAAATAATAAAATTATGTCATTCTACTTTCACAATTGAATACATGGTAGATGATACTCTGATTTTTGTAGACATAATTACTAGGTGTGTTTTATGTTATGGTTTTGTTGGATTATATTTTGGAATAAAGTTTCATTTAAGAAATTGTAGGATATTATATGGCTTAATGTCATGAAAGTTCATTTTGGTTGATTTTGTTTAGTGGCATATCAACGCCTCTATGGATCATTTAATGCCAAAATCTAATATTTTGAATGCCATTGTATGCCTTCGACTAAATATATTTTGAATGCCATTGTATGCCTTCAACTAAATATAAAATGTATTGTTGGTCATTTTGACAATGCATATTAATTTTTGAAGATCAAAATTGTCTGGAAAGGAAGAAACTAAAAAAGAGTTTAACAAGTGAGAAGTGTGAGAGAAGAAACTCTTAGCATAGAACTTCCGGTTACATCTAGCCAATTCAACCATAAATTGACTAGACCTTGCTGCACTTAAATTCATAAAGTCTAGGTACCATAATGAAGAGCTCATTTGTACAATTACCATGAAATTATTTATAGAAAAAGCACAAGAAAGAAACTTTACAGTGGTGGGAAAGTAACTGAAGCAGAGATGCCAGGTCAGGGCCAATGATATTGCTGATTTTCCTTTGGATTTTATAAAGAATCTCTAAAGGAATAGCAGAAGAATTGGACATTATGTGGCTGCAATATTCTAAGTATAGGTGAATGGTAAACTTATACACATGCTAGATAGATTCTCATTTGGTTTGGTTTGTTTTATGGCATAACACCTCAATGTGTTATTTAAGGCTGACAAAATTTTTAGGATAAGTTTGTATGAAGGAAATATATAATCTGTCAGTTTGTAGATCAGATTTAATTGACATTTTTATAAAGAAGAGTTTTGTTGAGAGTCAAGTGTACGACTGGTAATTTTTTTCCAAAATGTATTGCTTCTATTTTTTTTTTTCTTTTTTTTTGGCCTCAATAATTCCACTGTATAACTTTTTGCATCATGCTTATGTTGTATTAGAGAGTTAAGAGTTTTTGCTTGTCTAGTTAATGTTTAGTGGTTGAAGTGCTGATAATTTCTATGCTCTATAGTCTGTTAGCACTTTATCATATTTTGTTCTCTAGAGGCTTTTCGTTGCTGCTTGTCCGTTTGGTCTTGCTTTATTTATTTTTTTCCCATAAAAAGGTTCTTTTGGTGACCTTTTTTGTTAATGATGACTTCTCTTATTTGTGGTGGGAAAGAGTTTTCTTCATCTATGTCCATTTTTCTTTGTTCTTCAATGATGTATTGGTTGTGTTATTTCTTTTATCAGCCTTTTGTTTCTCTTGTGAATGTTTGGAGAGTTCTTGAAGGAGTTTTGTACTTTAGATTGGGGTTTTCAAAGTTGTTTGTTTTGTACTTATAGATTATTTTTTGTTTGAGGTTGACAGGATAGGATTTGTTTGGTTTGTGTGTGGTATACTAAATTTTAGTAGTTATATTTGTGTATGGCGTTAAAAGTGAATTAGTTTTGACCCGTTTTCTAGCTTCTTAGAATGAGAATGTTTCATGTGTATTTTATTATTATATTTATTTTTTCCTTTTTCCAGATGTTACACTCTTTAGAATCTGCTGCATGGTTTTGTTTGCAGTTTGGGCATAAAGGAGGGCCTTTCACAGGGTGACTCTTCATGATCAATCTCAAATTCCCCACTTCGACAGACTGGTGTTCTCATACATTGACATTATAGATGACCAAATTTCTGACATCTACTGGAATTAGGGATGTATAGCTATCTTGGATATTGGGTATCCTATTTTTTATTTCTTTTAGTATCGTAGGTTTGTTGAATGTCAAAATGTATGTGCTTATGTTTATTGATGTGCCATTTCTTTTTATTTGTATTATTTAGACATCTGTTATGCATTGTTTTTAGGGTTTCATCATTTTTTATTTCTTCCAGTGAGCAGAATGACAGTTCTAGGCATTTTATTACGCCCATAGAGAAGGGAAGAAATTGGTAGGGGTAAACCTTTACTTTTATGTTTATTTGATTGATTTTTAGTATGTTTTCAGCATCTTTTGTTTTTTCTTGAATTAGAAGTGTTTTTTTTTTATTATTATACTGATTTTGGTTTTATTATAGCTGATATAACCTTTTATAACATAAAAGGGAAAACTTTTCTTATTTCACCCTCTAATGATTTTATGACTATGAAAATTGTTTTTTGCTGATGTTTCAGCACTTTTTGCTTCAGAATTTTTGTAATCTTTCTTGGATCTTTTATATGTTTTTATGTTTTTGTATTCACTATCTGTGCTTCTCACTTACCCCAGGTGATCCACCAGGGCTACACAGACAGTATAGTTGTGTTGAAAGGGACTGCAAGCAGCTGCATTCCCCCCACCATATCTATCCAAGTATAGTATAGTGTAAGGATTCAGTTGTGTTGTAGCCATTCTCTTTCACCCCAACTAGCCATTACCACTATGTAAACTAGCCTATTGGATTGGATTGGGCTATTCCATCCACCCATCTATCACACTGTGATGCCAAAATGACATGTTGCGGAAACTCCTGGCCAGGGCTTACCCAGCCACCAGGATTAGGGCATCACAGATCAACACCCACAGCAAACAGGTGACCCCATTGCAGGGGGGATTTATGGTTTTTGGGAATCAGTTTTTGTAAATGCGTGTTTTATATATTGCAATTTTGTAGACATTTTTATATGAACAGGTAGTTTAGACAGCATTTTGTGCAAAGTTTGTGGATAATAATTTATGTTTGTAATTTAAAAGCTGTCCATGTTTTTTTTCCAATAGATTGTATGGAGAAACTATATTTTTCCTGAAGGCACCATCCTAAGTATAAATGGATAGGTTGTATAAGCTGATGGCATGTAGATGAAGTTTTCCTCATACAAATAATTAGTTTCTAATTCAACTTGCTTCCTATACTATATCTGGTTTGAGTTTAATGTCCTACTCAGAACATAGGTAATTTTGTTTTGTGAAAAAAAAAAAAGAAAAAAAAAAAAAAAGATAAAGCAAAAGGCAAAACATGATTGCAGTTTAGCTTCATATCCAGGATGTGGATGCAGTTTAACATCCTGCCCAGGATGTAAGATATTCTGGAAAGAAAAGTTGTCTAGCACAACACAGTGAACCAACATTCTTAACAGCTGGCCTAGCTATGGATGCAATGTAGTCATTCCACTTCATGTCAGCCAAGAATGTTAACCTAAAAGGGTACAATGAGTCACTCTTCTAGAAGGCAGAAAATGGGGTGGGGGTCACTTAGATGATTAACAGAGAGTAGTTTAATTTTTTAGAGGCATTAAAATTAACAAGCCATTTTTTGTCCCAAGTAACAACATACTGGAATATCATTTTTGAAATCAGCTGTTTTCAGTTTTTGATCTTTAAGTAAAATAGGAAAAAATTGTTTTGAGAAGTTCTGAGCATTTTAGAAATTTGTGTCAGTTCGGGATGGTGATTATAGCTATTTTCTCCTTCAGACAGAGTTTGCAGTTTATTGTTGCCAGCTGATGCTACTGTCCTTATTTTTCATGATATTTTAGTGTATTTTGGTTTTTGATTCTCACATATGTTTAGAAAGCATTGTGCTGTTTTGCATATTTACTATATGTAAATGTTTTGTGTGTGTAGTTTCCATTTCCAGGGTCCTTCAGTTACTTTGTTTTTTTTTGTTATCTGCTGATTTTATGGTGGCTTGGAATATTATTGTTTTGAAAGTAGTTTTCCTTTAAGGGACATTCTATATCAAATCCTATATTATTAAAATTATTTTTCAAGTTTTGTCTGTTACACTTTCTTCGGATTATATGAGTAATTCCTGTAGAGGCACTTGTGTCTATTAGACTAGTTTATAGAGTAGATTTTGGTCTGTAAGCTTACAGGTTTTTTACTCCTTCAAAACTCCCCTTTACAACATTGAACAGCCTTTCTTCCAATATATGACAAAAGGAAAACTTAGCCAGCATATTTTGTTCTCTAATGGACTTTATCAAGGCAAATGTAACAATTTTGCAAGAAGTATTTATAAACAACAATAAAATGTTCTACAAAATTATTTCTGCTACTTCTGTGAGTTTGTATTAAACAGTGTCTGACCTTCTGAACAAGCCTATTGCCAACAGGGGTTAGGGCACCTCGGAGTGGTGTAATGATTAGAAAGCTTGTCTTGCTAGATCAATTACGACTAAGTAGTGAGTTCAATCCTCACTGGCTGCTTCATACTTTTGGCCTTGTCCCACATCTAAGCCGGGCTTTGAAAATCATTATTTCCAACTGGGGTACTACCCCCCCCCTTGTAATCATTTGCCATCATCACAATTGTGAAAATGATATAAACAACAAGGTACAGTGAACAGATTGTGCAGCCAATAAAAAGCTGAGTAAATTTTAAAGACTAAGATTTTTCTAATAATATGCCTTAATCTTATATTGTTTTCTTCTGACCTTCAGTGTATTTTGCTCTTGACCAGAAGCTTTGTTTCTTGCCATTCACTGGACATATCAAATTCAGCTGCTGAAGAACATAAATAATAACACTTAAATTATAAGCAATTGTCAACATTTCAGATTCATATCTCATCTGTCTTTGTAATTTTTAATCCACATTTTTTTTCTTTCAAAGTCTTTTAGCAAGATGATTGTTTTAACGTTTTTTTGGTTTTTTTTTTTTTTTTATCTCAGATCAGATTCTTAATTCCAAATCTGTTTTAAGATATAGATATAGACAAAAAAAAAAAAAAAAATACTTAAAAAATAAAAATTATTTTATCAGATTATCTAAATCTGCTTTCATTGCTCACTTTAAAAATGGAATTATTAATCAATATAAGCAAATCACTTGGTTTCTGTTAAATCGGCAAAGATTAACAAATAAAGCATAAACCTATGAAGATGTCAATGTACATCTTTATCTCCCCCCACTCCAATATAAAGACACCTGCCCTAGAGAGATGTTTAGCAATTCAGTCATTCAGGCTAATATATAAGGGCTGTCTACAAGTTTCTAGGTATGACCATTTGCTTGGGTGGCTAGCTAATCTCTCTTGCAGACACTAGCTCAAGCACACTTGCACTTCTTCAACGCCCATTCAGACAACCTGTGGTTTATACAAAAACTCTGAATGGATCTTACAGTTTCTGGCACAATGACTATTTAAATGAAGCCAGTATACTCAAACTCTTCAGTCATGATGACTTGTGATGTTAGGTTATCACAACCATCAACAGCTTCCAAATATTTTTGTCTATCTAGTTTGATTCAAATGGCTCAAGTCACTTTGTAATATGGTTTTCAGGCATGTCCCAATATCCCTTAAATTGTCTTTCCAGGTTGATAATTTGATGAAGTGTCTTCCTCTTTGACAAATCAACCATGGTGAGATCTGAACCTGGATCTCAGGTTCAGAATATTAATGTCCTTATCACTCGGCCATGTTTTCCTTTGCTAAGTTAAATCCTCATTGAGAGACTTCCTTAGAGATGCCTTGAACTATATATATATATATATATATATATATATAAATAAATAAAAGGTTGTTACATATATTCATTCTTTTTTTTTTTTTTTTCTCTGATGTTCTGAATGATTTTGAAGAATAATCTTTTGGAGCATCCTTGCTTCTTAGTAACTCCAGTCATCCTTGCCTAATGTCACTAAAATTTAAGTTCCAATTAGACACCACTTTGAAATGAAATGTCAAGTAGACAAGAATGCATTTTTAACATTTACTTTTAATCAAGGTCACAAAACTGCCAAAGCTGATCACAACATTTGTTCTGTGTACGGAGATAATTTTATTACTGACAAAATAGCACAGAAATGTTTTTCCTGTTTCAAGAAGGGGAAGTTCAAACTCACAGACATTATTGCGAATGTGTTCAATTTGATGAGAACCAATAGCACATGCTGATTGAAGGATTATGCCAGACCCCTAGGGAATTGGCTCAAAAGATGGCAAGCTCTCATGCTATAGTCACTCATCTTCACTCAATGGGTAAGGCCCAGAAACACAATGCATAGGTGCCACAAGGATTGACTGAGAGAAAAAAACTCCAGTGCTCCCTCATTGTCCCCAGTCAGTAATGAGCTTGGTTGGGAAGTTCTGCCACACCCACCATATTCGGATTTAGCCACTTCAGACTAAGACCTTTTTCAATGACTTTCTAACAATTTAGAGAGAATTTCATTGGCAGGAGGTCATAAACAATGCAGCAGAATATATTGTCAAATGATTCAATGATTCATCAGGAATATTAATAGGTATTAAAAATATATATATATATATATATATATATATATACATATACACACACACAGTGTGTAAGGTATTTGAGGATGTGTTTGTACACCTGCAGTTATGTGTTAATCAATTAATGTGCTTTTATCTTTTCAGAACATCAATGGTGAGCTATCAGCTATCACATAAGATAAAATGACAGGCTGCAATTGTTGTAATGTGTTTCAGCAGGACTCGACACCTGCTCACCAAGCAGTGGTGATCGAAGATTGGATAGTGGCCAATTTGCACGACCACATCACCCCCATACATGTGCCTACCTAATTTGCCAGACCTAAATCCCCTTGACATGTGGGGTGTTGCCGAATATGAGACTAATCAACATTTTCACAATATGACTGACTCACTGAAAGATACTATTACCCAAGTAACATGCAATATCAATACAGACCATGTTTATTTATAAACCTACCATTAATCCATGCACTGAATATTGTTGCCATATTTGCTTCTGCTATGTATTTAGAGATTCTTTATAAAATACAAAGAAGCATCTGCAAAGTTATTGGTCTGGACCAGGCATCTCAGCTGCAGTCACTTTCTCACCACCATAATATAGCTTCCCTGTGCCTTTTCTATAAATATTTTTATGATAATTCTTCTGATTAACTTTCCTCTTTGGTACCTTGACATTAAGAATTTAAGCACAGTACTAGATTGACAGTTAGGTCTCATCATTATACTGTTGAAATAGCAAGATGTAACCAGAGATTCTATGCTATACACAGTTTCAGTTAATTCTTTTTAGTAGCTCAACTCTCCAAGTTTTTGTTTCCTCTGTTATAGCCAGCTATTGAACTTATAACTCTTTGGGTCAAGTCACTTTCTGGATTAACAAACCAATACTTTTATCCACTAAGGACACATGGTCCAGTGTTAGAGATATCCGGAAAAGGCATGGCATGTGGAATTAGAACAATCTACCCCCATAGAGTAAAAGGGCTTGAAGTTCCAATGTATATCACCTGAAGGAGGCCAGAGTGTACAATGGCCAAAATGTCAGAATTAGGCAATAAAGATGAGGACAACAGTCCGAACAATGTAAAGATGAGTCCAGAACAATGCAATGTAAAAGATGAGGACAACAGTCCGAACAATGTAAAAGATGAGGACAACAGTCCGAACAATGTAAAGATGAGGACAACAGTCCGAACAATGTAAAAGATAAGGACAACAGTCCGAACAATGTAAAAATCGATGAGGACAACAGTCCGAACAATGTAAAGATGATGACAACAGTCCGACAACAGTCCAACAGTCCGAACAATGTAAAGATGAGGGACAACAGTCCGAACAATGTAAAGATGAGGACAACAGTCCGAACAATGTAAAAGATGAGGACAACAGTCCGAACAATGTAAAGATGAGGACAACAGTCAACAGTCCGAACAATGTAAAAAGATAGGGACAACAGTCCGAACAATGTAAAGATGAGGACAACAGTCCGAACAATGTAAAGATGAGGACAACAGTCCGAACAATGTAAAGATGAGGACAACAGTCCGAACAATGTAAAGATGAGGACAACAGTCCGAACAATGTAAAGATGAGGACAACAGTCCGAACAATGTAAAGATGAGGACAACAGTCCGAACAATGTAAAGTATGTGTTGGATTCATTTATTTTGAAATTTTCTATCAAATTCTGTTAGATGAGTAGAAGTTAATCAAAGCTGGCTTCTGAATAAATATTAACTTTGAGGTCCCTTCAAGCTCATGAGATGATGAGATCAGTCAGTTAAGTGCCATACATGATACACATTTGTGTGATCATGTCTCTTTCAATTTTCCTGCAGTAGGTTGCCACTTCTTTGTGCAATAGACTGGATGCCATCCAAGGTTTTAGGACCCACTGTCCTATTATTCAAACCATAGCTAAGGGGTGGGGTGGGGAATACTTATTGTTCTCAAGAGTATTTGCATGTAAGTGAACATAACAAACCTGATTGGAATTTGAACTTTATTCTGGTTTTTATGTCAATAGCTTACATATTTAACACTTTAATTTGTTTAAAGCTGCATAGTATATCAATTTGATATATGTAAATAAACTGGCATTTCTTTTCTGACAATTGAAATTTAATTGTTTTAGGATTATTCTTAGTGTCAAAATATTGATTAAGAATTTTTTAAAAAAAGTAGAATATTTGGTGCTTAGCATATTGTCACTCAGTATCACAAGTGACAAGACTTAAGGAGAGGACAGTGATGCAAAAAGCCATCATTTAAGTGGTGTCGGAAGCTGGCAAGACTCAAAAAGAGATAACTGCCATTGTGAGATTCTCTCAATCTACTGGCACAAAGATAACAAAATGAACATTTTCAAAATGGTTCAGCTGTGGTTTCATTGTCAAAATATCTGGATAGTGTCCTTTCTTGCCAATTGGGGTGAAATTTCCAAAGCATGGAGTGATTCTGAGAGGTGTTTTTTGATAAACATTCTGGAGACAGTAGGTTACTGATTTTGAAAACTACTAGACATAAGCAGAAATCAAAGTGTTTAATGTGACCTAGAGACCATCACTGTTGGGCTGTTGACCAACAGAGTACTATTTTGATTTTCCTTTAGTGATTAATGGATACCTGAAAATGACCCGTATTTGGTTGAAATGTTATACTTCTAATAAGATCTTTCATACGGAGGAGAATGATAGTCCAAATAAATAAAATATAGTGACAATTCACTATCTCAAAAATCAAAAACTATTAAGAGAGATTTGTCACAGCACATCACAGTGACTGGTATTGAGCATGCAAGTTGTTCCTCATGAGAGGTCTTTATTTACGTTAAAAAACAAAAACCTACATCTGTCCTATAAAAGTTGTTACATATAATATATGATGCCTATGCAAATGTAAAAACTCTCAAAGTACAATGGTTGGGACTTACTAGTTTTTATTTGATCATATTTTTGCAAAATCTGTTGTTTTTGCCATCTATGTCAGCCATTCAAGCAGCATGGATTTATAATGGCCTTTTATAAGAATTTAAAGGAAGTGGTCCTTCCAGAGATCTCTTTAATGACATTGCTGTAACTGACATATTACTCTGATTAGTCAATAGATGAGCCAATGACAGCCCTACCTAATTTCTAACTTAGCAGACAATTTAAAGAACTCTTGAAGGTTGACATATGTACTGAGTTGTCCTCTAACAAACAACCACATGGAAATTTTAACAAACATGGTGGACTAATGGATAACAGCTCAGATTGAGGAATCAGAGATCCAAGTTCAAATTCCAGTTGAATCCATTACATTCACTTATGTACTAATACCCTTGGGAAAGGTATGAATCATCCTCTTCTTCTCCCAGCTATGGATAAATAGCAGGACACACTGGGTTCTATAGCCTTGGATGGCAACTGGTCTACCACAGAAAGAAACGGCAAGCTACTGCGGAAAAAAATCTGCCTCATCAGACATGTATCGAAAGATACATGATCTAAGTGTGTATCATGCATAGCACATTACTGACTGATGTACCATGTTAATAAATGTCTCGTGTTTTTTTAAAGTTTAAATTTCATGTTGGTCTTGATTTTCTTTTTAGTTACTTAACCGTTATTGGAACTTTCATTTCCCTCCAATAAGTTATAATACCCACATTTTTACACTTGTAATGGTGTACACAAAAGATTAAAAACTAATCTCTGTTTCTGATGAGAATTAAGTCATGCATTCTGTATCCTTGGGTGCCTGTCCAATATGGAGAGTGCCTTATTAATTTTGGGAGATTTAAAAAAAAAAATTTTTTAAATTTCATCTCAAGCAAGACAGTCAAGTCACTAATTTGAAAGGAGTGGGGGTTACTAAGAGTGAAAAAAACATAGGACAAGATTGGAATTCAGGAATACAGAAGATGACAATTGATGTTGCATTTAAATTCTTGAAGGTGAGAAGTATGAGAGAAGAAGCTATCAGCATAAAACATAGTAATGACTAGAAATTTTAACAGTAAAATTATGAAAGCTAACTATGAATCTAGAACTGTGCTTAAATCTACAAAGTCAAGGTACCAAAAATAGAAGAAAGAGAGAGAATAGAAAGAGAGAGAATAGAAAAAATATTTATAGGAAAAAAAAAAAAAAAAAAAAAAAAATTTTATAGGAAAAAAAAAAAAAAATATTTATAGGAAAAAAAAAAAAAAATTTTATAGGAAAAAAAAAAAAATATTTATAGGAAAAAAAAAAAAAAATATTTATAGGAAAAAAAAAAAAAATATTTATAGGAAAAAAAAATATTTATAGAAAAAAAAAAAAAAAAATATTTATAGAAAAAAAAAAAAAATATTTATAGAAAAAAAAAAAATATTTATAGAAAAGAAAAAAAAAATATTTATAGAAAAAAAAAAAAAAAATATTTATAGAAAAAAAAAAAATATTTATAGAAAAAAAAAAAAAATATTTATAGAAAAGAAAAAAAAATATTTATAGAAAAGAAAAAAAATATTTATAAAAAAATATTTAAAAAAAAAAAAATTTATAGAAAAGAAAAAAAAAAAATATTTATAGAAAAAGAAAAAAAATATAGAAAGAAAAAAAAAAAAATATTTATAGAAAAGAAAAAAAAATATTTATAGAAAAGAAAAAAAATATTTATAGAAAAAAAAAATATTTATAGAAAAGAAAAAAAAATATTTATAGAAAAAGAAAAAAAAATATTTATAGAAAAAAAAAAAAATATTTATAGAAAAAAAAAAAATATTTGTAGAAAAAACAATATTTGTGAAAAAAAACAATATTTGTAGAAAAAACAATATTTGTAGAAAAAAACAATATTTGTAAAAAAAACAATATTTGTAGAAAAAACAATATTTGTAAAAAAAAAATATTTGTAGAAAAAAAATATTTGTGAAAAAAAAAATATTTGTAGAAAAAAAACAATATTTGTAGAAAAAAAAATATTTGTGAAAAAAAAAATATTTGTAGAAAAAAAAAAATTTGTAGAAAAAAAAAAAAAAAAATATTTGTAGAAAAAAAAAAAAAAATATTTGTAGAAAAAAAAAAAAAAATATTTTATAGAAAAAAAGAAAAAAAAAATATTTGTAGAAAAAAAAAAAAAAAAAAAAATATTTGTAGAAAAAAAAATATTTGTAAAAAAAAAAATTTATAGAAAAAAAAAAAAAAAAATATTTGTAGAAAAAAAAAATATTTGTAGAAAAAAAAAATATTTGTAGAAAAAAAAAATATTTGTAGAAAAAAAAAATATTTGTAGAAAAAAAAAATATTTGTAGAAAAAAAATATTTGTAGAAAAAAAATAAAAATATTTGTAGAAAAAAAAAAAAAATATTTGTAGAAAAAAAAAAAAAAAAAAATATTTGTAAAAAAAAAAAAAAATATTTGTAGAAAAAAAGAAAAAATATTTGTAGAAAAAAAAGAAAAAATATTTGTAGAAAAAAAAGAAAAAATATTTGTAGAAAAAAAAAAGAAAAAATATTTGTAGAAAAAAAAAGAAAAAATATTTGTAGAAAAAAAAAGAAAAAATATTTGTAGAAAAAAAAGAAAAAAAAAATTTATAGAAAAAAATATTTATAGTAAAAAAAAATAGGGCAGAGAGAAGCTATGTTTTGGTGGTGAGACAATGACAAGTTGCCACTGATAAAATTGCAGATTCTTTAGATTCTGTCAAGAATCTAGATATGTATCAGAAACACCAAACCTGATATGGCAACAATATTCAATAAACAGTAGATACAAAAGTCGACTTATAAATGTGGAAAATGGATTCTGGCAAGAAAAATCATGTAGCATGTTAGTGAACCATCTTCCCTAGTAACGCATTCAATTGTTCCAATTCATGTTGGTGAAAAACATGAAGTAGGTGCAGTGAGGTCAGTGTTGGTTCCAGTCTAATAAGTAATGTCCTCCCCAAATTTATAGATAAATTCATACTACTGGATTTCTTCCTAACCAATAAAAATAGATCAATTCTAAGTCTCATCAACCATTTTCATTTTTTCATATCTTCAAGTCAGAACACTATAATCACTTGACTGTATCCCTTTTGCATGTGAACACCATTCTTATTTTGTGAACTTTTTACCTTATTTCTGTTGTTTTGCTTACTTTTGTCTCGCATATTGTTGTAATTTTGGCTAATCCTCATTGTCAAAATGTAACCTAGGGAAGGTTACTGAATAGAGTAATCAAATGAAGGTTGGTAATGCACAATAATTAAGACAAGAACACAAGATTCACCAGCAGCGTGTAGAAGGAGTCAACTTTTTAGAAGCGAGTCAAGTCAATTCCACAATGAATCTCCAACTACAGACCAACATACAGTATTTACTACTGTAAATATGTGAATAGGAACATTTCCATTATTGTCCGTAGGTATGCTACAACACACATATTGTTTACTTGCATGATATTATTTTTGCCCTATTCATTTCTTTCTCTTGTTATTGCTTATTACAAACTTTATCAATTCTGTTTGTTGGGCATTTCTGTCGCTTACATTTAACCATGGCCAATCTACTGTACAATTAGCATCAGCCATACTAGATAGATAGATAGATAGATAGATAGATAGATATCTTTCTTACTTACCTTTCCTTTTACATAACTTTTGATTTTGTTCACTCATATGGCAATAATCAGATATTTAGTTTGCATCTGAGTGTAAAACTTTTCACTATGTGCCTGGATATTGCATTGATCCAAGGTAGAAATGCTGAAAATTGGCACTTCCTGTAGACAGAATGAACAGATACTATGAAGGGTTCATCCAAACAAATTCAACATTAAAAAATCTAAATATGACATAAAAATCACTCACTAAATCATTCACATGGTGAAGTGAAGGAATCACTTGCCAATGCATTTCCATAGAAAAATTTATTTCCCCAGTGCTTTAGCATCATATCATGTTTAGCAATGAGAGGCTGGCTGATTATTACTACTGAGTAATGAAATTTGATCCTCACTGGGTGCCCCATAGATAAAAATTTGACATTTAAAATAACCCAAAAAAATTCAACACAAAATCAGCTAAAGGAAACCATCTTTAAATTGTCGTTTTTGATGGGTACTATGCTCATTGTAATGGTCTGTATTAGAATTATCAGTTATCCAGAAGCAGAAATGATCAATATTTGCCTAATTTTCATCTTTTTTTATATTTATATTCTAATTAAGAAATACCTGCCCACAAATTTAATAATCTCTTGATTTGTTTATATATTTCTACATTTTTTAAGTGTTTTTCCCTCCTCTTTCCTTAAGGTGTTTACAAGAGAGAATTATTACACAAGAATCATAAAAATAATACCTAGCTGAAGGTTATGTCAGTGTGGAGAGATGGTTAACGAGTTTGTTTTGCAGATCAATTTGCTAATAAATTTTCTTGCTCACTGAAAGGTCATGAAGGGCAAGGTGTCAAATTTTGCCAATTGAGTGCAACATGCCACCCCTAATGATCTCCTCTGGATATAGGACCCAAAAAAAAAAAAAAAAAAAAAAAAAAAAAAAAAGTTCTTTTTCAAACAAGTACAGGAATAGCAAAAGATAATTAATGGATTGAAGGAGAACATTAAACATGGAGTGCATTGTGATGCTAAACCATCTACGGATATATGGCCATAAATGCTGGGCAATTTCATCACAAATAAAGAAGAGACTTGAAGCGACAGAGATGCGGTTTTGCCAATTAATTTTGAGAATATCATGGAAGATTTGTTTTTAAAATGATGTTCACAAGGCTCGAGAGCCAGCCGAGTTATAAAGTTACAGAGTAACAGGTATAGTTTATACAGATATGTGGAGAATACAACAACAGCAGTTAACCCTAGACTTTAACAAGAGAGTAATCATCAGGAAAGCATTCTCTTGGGAATTGGTTCCACAGAACAGTTCCTGGCAAGAAGCTACTCAAGAGGAACCTATATCTCAAAGGGAATGGGGGTGGTTTGTGACAATGCGCATGGTATAGTGGGTCTTAGCCTTGAAGATAAGAACTGGTGGAACTAAGGAATGTTGTTTGAGCACTTTCTATAGAATCAGCAATAGAGCAGTGATAGGCTCCTAATATTTCATCTTTGAGAAAGAGTTGTAGGGTGGAAAATAATTTGTCACACCCAAAGATGTGGAAATGCTTTTGAACTATCAAGACTCCTGCACATATATGCCAGCAGTCCTCCCTCTCTTGTATAGAGAGAAGATAGATCAAGGAGTCAGGTACTTACTGGGGTGGTACAGAGAACAGTTCATTTTTTCAGGCTCTATAGTGATGGATTGTATGTATGAGTATATGAGTTCCAGTTGAGGTCTGGATTGAGTTTAGGTGCTCAAGATAGGCTGCATCCCTGAGGGAACATCCGTTCATCATGATAGTCCTTGGTGTGATGATGGAAAGTGACAAGTTTGAAGGAGAATCAAAACTACAAAGAAACTGATGGTAACAGTCAGAAAGAGAGAGCTGGAACATTTGTGCATATGAGAAAAGAGGCATGCAGAATTCGACACTCACAAGATACATCATAGACAAGTGACAAAAGCTCTAACCTACTTGACAAGAATGAGTAAATCGATAGAGGAAAACATGCAATCATACAAGAACAAGTATACAATTTGTTTTATTTATAAGCCAATTTTGCTTAAATTTGACAATCTTAAGCAACCCTATTACTGATATCCACGCAGTGGCTTAAGCAAATAAAAAAAATAAAATGAACAACAAAAGAGTATAGAGAGAGGAGAAAGAAAAAGAAAAAGAAAAAGAGAGAGAGAGAGGAGAAAGAAAAAGAAAAAGAAAAAGAGAGAGAGAGAAGAAAAAGAAAAAGAAAAAGAGAGAGAGAGAGGAGAAAGAAAAAGAAAAAGAAAAAGAGAGAGAGAGAGGAGAAAGAAAAAGAAAAAGAAAAGAGAGAGAGAGAGGAGAAAGAGAAGAAAAGAAAAAAAAGAGAGGGAGGAGAAAGAAAAAGAAAAAGGGGAGAAAGAGAGAGGGAGAAAGAGAGAGAGGAGAGAGAGGGGAGAAAGAGGGAGAAAGAGAGGGGAGAGAGAGAGGGGAGAGAGAGAGAGAGGAGAGAAAGAGAGAGGAGAAAGAGAGAGAGAGAGAGAGGAGAGAGGAGAGAGAGAGAGAGAGAGAGAGAAAGAGAGAGGAGAGAAAGAGAGGGAGAGAAAGAGAGAGGAGAGAAAAGAGAGGGAGAGAGAGAGAGAGAGGAGAGAAAGAGAGAGGGAGAGAAAGAGAGAGAGGGAGAAAAGAGAGAGGGAGAGAAAAGAGAGAGAAAGAAAAAAAAGGGAGAGAAAGAAAAAAAAGGGAGAGAAAGAAAAAGGGAGAAAAGAAAAAAAGGAGAAAAAAAAAAGGGAGAAAAAAAAAGGGAGAGAAAGAAAAAAAAGGGAGAGAAAGAAAAAAAAAGGGAGAGAAAAAAAAAAGGGAGAGAAAGAAAAAAAAGGGAGAGAAAGAAAAAAAAGGGAGAGAAAGAAAAAGAAAAATAAAAAAGAGAAAAAAAACAATATAAAATTAAAATGAGTCATTGAATGTTATTTTAGTGTATTCAAGAACTTCTCTTTTACTAATTTACTTCCATTGAAATGTTTTCCTATTTATAAAGACCAAAGCATAAACAAATTTAAGCAATCATTACCAGTTACTTGAGTAAAAATTTTTAAAATTCAGCAACTTGAGTAAGAGTCAGAATCCAAAGAGAGAAAAAAAAAAAAAAAATTATTATTATTGCAGAGGGAATCATGAAGCTGTAGAGCATCATGATCCTGTACAAATGAAAAACTCAAAGATAGCTAACTTTCTGAAAGTGACCAGGAAGAATGTTAGTTCATTCAGTATGGACCTGACAGAGACTCCATCGTAAGGTATACAAAGCTCTATTGAGTAACTCTAAAGCTGTTCTGTCTCCATAAACCATACGTCCCTTTCTGAAGGGATATGGTACCTGCATTCTAATACTAATCACTGACACCAAATTTTGACTTGAATCCAATAATCAAAGTTGGAAACTATGAACCATGCTAGAAGTGCATGGAAGATCATGTTTGAAATTCAGAAAGAAATCATTATCTCTATTTGTGTTTCACCTGGCAAAAAGCAGCAACTTTTTAAACATTGCTTATTAACCACTCTACTTGGTGAGCTATCAGTTGAGTATAAGAAGCAAAGAGAAAAGGGATTTATGCATTATCATGGTGAGAATTTGAAGTTGTCTAGGAGAAGCCATTCTCTTTGCAGATAATGATATTGTCCAAAATGGAGAATAAATTATATCAAGAAAAATAATTTAAAAAATAAAAATCCAACAGAACCACCCCAAAAAAAAAAAAAAAAAAAAAAAAACTCAAAGCTTTGAGCAGGAATTCCACTGCGAAAACAGAATACAAATAAATACAGAAAAGTACAACCACTTTTGACTTAAGGACAATGTTCTGTTCTAAATACCTTCTGGCTAAACAACCTGGTTGCTAAGTGAGAATTTATACCTGATGGCTACTTTGGGTATGAAGAACGAACGGACAGGTAGACGTCTGGTTTATCACCAGAGGCAGACAAAAGAAAAGACAGGTCAAATTTGCATCAGAGAAAAAAAAAAAAAAAAAAAAATTAATCCAGTGGCAAATGAGAAAAAAATTTGAGGTCCGATTTGTGTAAAAAAAAAAAAAAAAAAAATTTGCATGGCATTTATAGACAAAACAAAGATGCATGCTGGTATTTCTTCCTAGCCAATAGAATAGGCCACCTTTCAGTCATCTGACTCAATTCTGTTCTTTCTTTCTCGAAGTTAGAATGCTGCAATCACTTGTCTATATCCCTTTTGTATTTTAACAGCATTCTTTGTGAGCTTTTTTGCCTTAATGTTGTTTTGACTACTTTTGTCCTGCATGCACGTGCACACATACATATATATATATATATATATATATATATATATATATATATATATATATATATATATATATATTGCTCAATATTAAACTATTAAAATAGAGTGTTAATAATATATGAAAAGATTACTTTTAAGCATCAATTTTATGCAGACTTCGAAGTTTCTCGGTAGAATTTCCAGTCTTCAGTTGTGGTTTTAAAAAGTATTTACAATTTTTCTGCTTTTTTTACTCCATTTTGTACATGTGTGTATTCATGAATTTAACATTCTTTTGCATTTCCTTGAAATTAAATTTTTTCTTAATTATTAAAGAAGAATGAAATAAAGGGTTGATGCCAATATATTAAATATTTACTTTGTTACTTTAATAATAATAATATAGCATAATAAATCAAATAAAATATTAATGAAAAATATTATAATTTAAATAATATAACTTCTACATAAACCATTAAAAAAAAAAAAAAAAAAAAAAATTTCAAAAAAAATTTACAACTGGAAGAAAAATCTACAGCTGAAAATATGAAAGAGGTAAACAAAAGAAAAATTTCATGAACATGCATGTATGTGTAAAAGAATGAACAAAGAATGAACATGAATAAACATGTACAAAACCAAGAAAAAAAAAAAACAGACTGAAAAAGATGCAGAATAAATTTTAAAAAAAAGAAAAAATTCTAAATATCGTTTAAATCCACAACCCCTGAAAACTAGAAATTTCACCAAAAACATTGATAATGCCACATATGACTGACTAAAAGAAAACAAATTCAAGAATTTATTACATTAATTTGTTCCTATAAAACAATGTTCTTACTTTTATTCTCATACTGACATGCTTGTAAAATCTGCAATACACATGTGATGTACTTGTATACAGATTCTGTCAAGATTTTTTTTTTTTATCCATTTTTCCTTATTAATGTCACAAGCAGGAGAGATGTGTCACTGAACCCTTTTCAAGATTGATACTATCTATTAGCTAACAACTTTGCATTTGGATCTAAAATGTCCACAAATGGTCACAAGTAGTTATTTATCCTTCATTTGACTTCTGAAGGCTTGAATTATCATACATGCATCTACTTTCACATAATGGCTTGCCACTTTTGGGTTGTAATTTTACACTTTTTTTTTTATATATATTGTACAGTTGTCACTAGCTATAGAATCTAGAGTCCATTTGAAAAGTGGTTGGCAGCCAAGGAAATCGTATATGTAGTCCATTGTTATAAGCTTAAATCTCCCTCTGTTGACCTCAGTCTTTCAACATGCATCTGCTTACAGACATTTCAGTTGAAACAATTCAAATGGGGCAATGGTTCCATTCCTTGTAATTCATTATGAAACTACCTAACAGCATGCAAGAATACCTTTTCTTCTCAGACCTTTCAGAAAATTCTAACAGAAAATCATTACATATTTTCTAAATACTAAATGTGCCACTTTCAGACTGTTGCTAGTTTTTGTTCCTCCATCACTATATTATTGGTTATTACTATATTTCTGGAATGAGAAGTTATTTGCATTCCAATGAATGTCCTCATCTTTGTTATTGTCAAACCTTTCAGCCATTGTGTTTCTTGATTTGGGTAACCTTCAAGGAATTTTGAACTGCACCTTTTATTTAATCTACAGAATTAGATTCAGTGCTGCATTTACAGATGGGCTAGTATGGGCTGCCGTTCAGGTGTGCCAAGACTAGAAGGCCCTTTGGTAGACCCTATAGTCTTTTGGCCTCTGATAATAATAAAAAAAAAAAAAAAAAAAAAAAAAAAAAAAAAATAAGGTTTTTTTTTTTTTTTTTTTTTTTTTATTTTCAGATTTAATGATGCTCCTTGAACTAATTTGAAACAATTTAGAGTATTTAGGTCACTCAAGTTGGAATGAGTCATTTAAATTCAATAGGGCCCCCCTCTCTTACACAAAACAAATGCCCTCAGCATTTTATGTATTGAAAGTAATAAACTGTGAAATTTCTATGGTGAGTTAATCAAAAAGTTTGTTGCAAACAAATCAAGAAAAAAAGTGAATTTAAGTTTGTCCAAAATTAATTTTTTCTACTGTATCTGTGTATTTGATTTCTCACTGTGATACAAGTAATTATCTTTCATTATAAGGGGATACAATCCAAGAAACCACTATTTTCTATCTAATCTCCATAGTTTATAATCATTTATAAATCATAAATTATAATATTTATAAATCGTTTATAATTACTTGCCTGGTTATTTGAAGTTGACAGTTTTAATACAATTAAAATTTTTTCATCAGTAGTGATCTAGCATTGCAAGTCAGAATTCTCCTTCCCAATCTTTGTTTTTTTTTTTAGGATGCTTTGCTAGTGAATTTGAATACTACAATCTTAGTGTAATACAGTCCCTTCATTCTAGATATATTTTTGTAGGACATTCAGAAAAAAAAAAAAAAAATCATGAAGTTTCATGTCTTGTGAAAAAAAAAAAAAAAAAAAAAAAAAAGCATCACCTAATTTTTTTTTTTTTGTTATAAGCACTCAAAGACAAGTATATGTAATGTAGGGGGGGGATTCTATTTGCCCAAGGCCCTGTTAAGGCTTTGTGTAGATTGACCATGTCTTCAGATATCTCGTTCTGCCCATTTATTGCTCACACAGTATCCACTGTGTTCAAATACACACTGCCTGGCTGAAGGATTGAACTCACAATTACTGTTGCCAAATTCTTGAACCAACAGTCCAGTTTAGATTAAAAGTGTTCCATTCGAAAACAAGTAACTGATGAAGAACAGGACACAAAGGCTGTAATGTTATTATAAAAACAACAAAGATGAGGACAATAGTCAGCATCTAAATAATGGAAATAAGATTAGTGGTTAAAAAATTTTAAGATAATGAAAAATTTCTCAAAGAATTCCTTGAAACCAAACTAGAATTGCTCTTTTATAACAGAATACACAATTTAGCTGACAGGTGGCATAGACTCATAGAAAGGCAAACAATATACTTTAAAAAGTTGAGGAGTGATGGTATGAAGATATTGTCAAATATTAATCAGAAAATATATGCAAGCATCATCTGTATTATCTGATCCACAGAGAGAGACACAGGCAGATCCCGAGAGAGAGATCCACAAGCAGATCCTGAGAGAGAGAGAGACACAGACAGACAGGCAGATCCCAAGAGAGAGAGAGACAGGCAGATGCCAAGATTGATACTATATCTACTCCAATATCTATATGAAGAAGAATTTGCAATGTTGTTGGTCTTGACCTGGCATCTTAGTTTATCCCATTCCCACCGCCATAAACATAAGTTCCATGTACCTTTTCAATAAATCTGTTCATGGCAATTGTTCTGATGAGATTTCCTTTTTGTTATCTTCTGTTGTCTTAATTCCTGTTCTTTTATTTTTCTCTCTCCTTCATAGTGTTTCTTTTTCTCATATTATTTCACCCTCAGTAACCCCTTGTATCTTAGTGGCTTTATTGCCTTTCTTGGGATGAAATGATTTTAAAAAATGTAATCAGGAAATGTGTTTTTATCAATGACATCACAAAGAATATGGCACATAGAAGAAAAAGATGCCTTGTTTCAAGTTTTCCATTGTCTGTTAAAACACTTGGCAGATCATTAAATTTCTCTACTTTTTTACCATTCTTTATTAGTAGATGTAACCATAACAATATATGCTAAGCAGATGACACTGTGTCATTGGCCAAATGGAAACGAGAACTTGAAAATCTATTAGACAAGATAAAAATGTCAAATGAATATTATTTGGGATTTAATGTGATCATTCAGAGTTTATACCACTTATTTTTTCTAATATCTTTTGTATTATTTTGATTAAAGCCTGTAAGTTGGCATGATCTGTCTTTTTTAGAATGAACTCAATGATCCTGTTATCATGGGATTACAGGCATGTGTGTGTGTGTGTGTGTGTGTGTGTGTGTGTGTGTGTGTGTGTGTGTGTGTGAGAGAGAGAGAGCAACAATTCCTCTTTAATACATTGCTTTTTCATCATTTCATCATCAAGCAAGGCAATAAAGCCACTCAGATGCAATGCTTACTGAGTGTAAAAGAATAAGAAAACATTGAGAGAGAGGGACAGAGGACAATAAAAGAATGGGAATTAAGAAGATAACGATCAATATATTTAAATTTATGAAGATCAAAGTTGACTGGAAAACGAAGCCAGAAGTGCAAGAGAAGAAACTTAACATAGAACTTATGGTTATATCTAGCCATTTCAGTTGTAAAAAGATGAGACCTAACTGCCAATCCAGTACTGCTCTGAAATTCATAAAGTGCAGGTACTAAAGAGGAAATTTCAAAGTGGCCATGAAATTATTTCAAGAAAAGGCACAGGAAGCTACATTACAGCAATGGGAAAATGAAGCAGAGATGCCAGGTCAGTATCAATAACATTGCAAATTCTTTGTATCTTATGAAGAATCTCTAAATACATAGAAGCATCAGACCAGATGTGTCAGCAATATTCAATAAATGTGTAAATGGTAGACTTACATGTAAAATAGATTCTGGTGCCAAAAATTGTCCAGCACAACACAATGAACTAACTTTTCTATCAGCAAACCTAGCAATTGATTCAATATAATATTTCCACTTCATGTCAGTGGTAAAAGGTTAACCTGAGAAAGCATGTCACTCTTGGAGGTTGGCAACAGCCTTGCTGATGGGAGGCCAAAAGGATTCTCCAAGTTGATTAAAAGAGAGCAGTTTAATTTTGGAGGCATTAAAATTAACAATCCATTTCCTGTCCCAGTTATAATTTGACATTATTGAACCAATCAGACTATTAAGATGGGAGTAAATATCACCATAGATATTGGGTTGAGAACTGATGACATTGGGAAGGTCATTGATGAAATTTAGGAACAATGTAGGTTCAAGACTAGAGCCCTGTGAGACACCTGCATTATTGTAAAAAGAACTAGATGAGTAGCTGTTCAAGACAACTCATTTCTTGATATGATAAAAGATAGAATCCAATCAATCTTTCATGTTGTGGAGAAGACTAATATGCCAAACATTGTCAAATGCCTTCAAAATATTTAAAGTAACAGCCTAAGCTTTACTATTCTTATCTAAAGCTTGATAGACTTTCAGCAATAATCAGCAGTTGACCTAGAGAAGCAAAAGCTATATTGTTTATCTGAAAGATGACTGTGAGGTGAGATGCTTAACCAACTTAGAGTTGATTCTAGCCTCTTGTACTTTGCCAAAAAGAGGTAAAAGACTAATAGGTTGATGGAAGGATCAGACAGTTCACCAAAGTTCTTAAAAAAAACTACAGAAGAGCATTTCCAACAAGCAAGAAAGCAAGTAGTTGCAAGGCATTTAATGCAGAATTTTGAGAGAACAGGAGCCAGTCCAGGAGCACATTTACTGAGGACTATTACAGGAATACTGTTTAGTTCACTTGCTTTAGTGGCAGGGATCCAGTTTAGAGATAATAGTAGAAACCATGGCTAGAGTTATATGCATATCACACTATAGTGACTTGAAAAATGACTACTACTACAAACATTTTTTTGATAGCCACATTTGAATAGATGCCATTTTTTTTTTATCTAAAAAAAAAAAAAAAAAAAAAAAAAAAAAAAAAAAAAAAAAAAAAAAGAAAGCCCAGTGTGATTTAAATTATATCTATTAGCCTGTGCACTCAAGAAAATGTGGCTCCCAGCAGGATTTGAACTAACATTCCTCTTTGTAGAAGACAATTTCATCCAGCATGCTTTGCTAAAGAGTGCCTCTTCTATTATTGTTCTTTTTCTTCAATAAAGGCTTCTCATCCTCTTCCACAAAAAAAAAGAAAAGAAAAAGAAAAAAAGAAGCCAAACTGGAGAAACAAAATTACTTGTAAGCTATAATCAGTTGTGGTAGCCCAAAGTTCCAAGTCATTATGACAGAAGGTATGAGGGTACTGGCTTTGGTCAACTGATTATGCACTCTTCCAGAAAGTGTCATTAACCTTTGAAATGATGCTGTATTATTCACTACTTTCCTTTTCACTGCATTGATTTTCAAATCTCCTCTACTGCACTGCTTAATTTCAGTCATGGTCATTTTCTGTTGCCATAGCAGGATATGACAACACAACTGCAAAATTCAAACATGCTATTATTCATTCATCTGAGTCACTTGCAGTGATGGGATAAAATTTTTGCTTTGCAAGTAATATCACCTCCAGTATGTTAAAGGTTAAGGTTTGATCAGCTTGCAGTATAAACCAGTTTGCCTCTGTGGGTGTTGAAATAATTACACCAGAGTAGGCATCTGAAATGGGGATTAGATTCATTTGAGCAGATTATATATATTACACACACACACATTTGTGTGTGTGAGTTTGTGTGCAAGTATATATGTTCAATGGTTCTATGTCTGAATATATTCCTATTATCGATGTCATGTAACCAAGTTGTGGTTTACTTTCCCTAATTAAATTTTTGTTCTTTCTGGTTTGTTGCAGCCATTTTTATGAGTTGGAGTCAAGTGGCCTTTCTTATAAACCTGAAGCGGTAAACACAAATACCTTTGTTTAGAGAAATCCCATTCCTTTCACCACCATCACCAATCCTTGACTGTTCAGTTGTTTTTGTTAGTTGAATGAAGAAATACTTTAACTCTTTCACAAACACTTGTCGTTGTTTTTGTCTCTTTCAACTTCCCTCCCATCCAATTTCTACCTCCTTATTTCTTTTCATTCTCTCTCCCTTCTTTTCTCACTTGAATTTTCACTTTTTTTTTCTTCTCTTCCATACCACATCACAACATCCCAAATTAATCTACTAACAGAGAAAAAAAAAACATTCCTATTTTGTTCCTGAGGCCAGAGCACTGATGATAGTGGGGAGGTTACTATGCTGATAATGTAGGTTTTCATATTTGGGATATGAACGATTTTAAGAAATTCAATACAAGGAAAGAGGGTTTGGAGATTTTGACACTCAGAACATATTGAAGGCAGGAGGGACAGAGGAAAGCATTAAGTAACTTATATAAGCTTTTGTAAATGAATTACAGAACAGGGACTGGGAAGGATAGTGAAAACAAACATTGCTAAGAGCTACAAAGGATAGGAAGTCGTGGAGAGCCGTGATCATATCTAACAAACTTGTGTATAAAGGATGGCAGAACAGGGACTGGGAAAAAGATAAACATTGTTAAAGAGAACAGAAGTTTTAAAAAAGCTCATCACATATAGAAGATTCGGCTGGGACAACAACCTTTATTATCCGATTGATTTATTCTTTTCAAGAACATTTAATCTATAGATCAAGTGACAGCAAGCCATCTCAATACTTCAACCCTTTCTTCAGTATCCCTGTGAAGTTTTTTAATAATGCAGGAGTCTGGACAATTTCAATTCTTTCTGCTTGCCAATATTGATGTGTATTAAACATTGTTTCCACCACTTCAGTTTCCTGATAAAGTCAAAGATTCTTTAACCCTTTCACTTGATTTCAATTTTGAAATTTTTGTTGGAATGGTAATGTCCTAACATATCTTGTTTTCT
>CAHIKZ030004727.1:870000-1045000 GCA_903632075.3 Acanthosepion pharaonis | reverse complement strand
TAACTTTGATATATGTGCTTTAGTAGGTTTCTGTAAAGAATTTTGTCCCTTTAATATTTTTGTGTGTGTGTGTGTGTGTATATATATATATATATATATATATATATATATATATATATATAATTTTCTCTCCCTCTGAGTGTTGACTTCAATGCACACTTATATTTAGATATGCTCTGTGATATTGACCACTTTAACCCATAAATATAGCTTACCTTAAAACTATATATATATATATCATGTAAAATAAAACAATATATTTATTTATTTCCATCTACTGCCCTGAAGTTTTGAAAAATCTTGTTAAAGAAGAAGATGCATCCTCCAGTAGGATTTGAACCTGTGTCTCTTTTGCAGGAGGAACTGCCATATTTAATAAATGGAGCATCTACTCAAATATGAGTAACCACAAAAATAATGTTTAAAGTGATCAAATCTGACAAATTAATAAACAAAAAATCCAGTAGTTCTTTTATATTATATATATATATATATATATATATATATATACACACATTTTTTTTTTTTTTTTGAAATATTTTTGACTTTCAAAATTATGACCTTGATGGTGTTGAGAAGTACTTGGCACCAGTTTGCATATTGTAAGTAATTATACCTGATATTGAGTGGGCTAAGTCATTTTCCTCTACTCTGCTGTAATATGCAGTTCTTTCTGGGTAAGATTTTCATGTGCTGCAAAATTGTTGCAATTAAAGCAGTTTGACAGGTTCAAATGTTTAAGCATTACTTACTTCTCTTTATACAATTCCCTTTACTCCCAAGCTGTGATCTAAATGCTGATATCATTGCCACTTTCATAACAGAAATAGCTTTGAGTAACTAAGCAGGTTAATTATAAAAGCCATCAAAAACACAATTGCTTATTTATAAAGATAACAAAAAATCAGATTGAAAAAAAAAAGTTATTGTTTTAAAATGATTTTTAAAGTTGAATATATTAAAATTAACTATTTCACCAAGGTCATAGCCAATTGTCAAGGTTCAACTGATGAGCAGTCATATTGTAGGTAATCAACTCATTAATAGGTGAATCACTCTCCTGGTTTGGTTTGGATTTTTGTTTTGTTATACGGCATAATCAACCTCAATGGGTTATTCAATGCTATCAAAATTTTCATTGTTAATATCTTTTACTTCAAAAATCTATTTCTGGTAAGAATTTTCCTTTGTTGGTAATATTTGTCTTTCAAAATATGTATAGCTGGTAATATTTTTACACTTTCATAGTGTTTTGAACCCAGTTTAGGGGTTAACAATTTGCCCATAGCTTGGACCGTAAACAGGTGCTACCACCCTGGGTCAGAGTGGGCCTGGGAACATCACCAATTAAGAAATATACGAATATATATCCAATCATTACAATGTGTTTCCAAAATTAAACTAATGGACTTACTGATGAAGTTAAAGATGTTAAAACAACTACTTAAAAAGAAAAAAAAAAAAGAAATAAAAGCAGCAACAACTTAAAAAAAAGAAAAAAAGAAAGAAAGAAAGAAAGCATCACTTGACATTGATGCCGAAATTCTGAATATATCTTTCCTTTTCCCTGAATTCAATAAGTTACTCAATTTGTTTAAGGAAGTCTGGAATCAGTAGGCTTTATCATGAATTACTTCACTAAAGAAACAAAAATGGTTATCCCCAAGACTGTAATGCATATAGTGGTATCAAGTGAACCATCATATTAAGTAGGCTCTTACCATTCTATGAACATCACCTCCCCACAACCCAATTTATTGTTGTTAGCAAAAGGGACAGCCCTAAATGCAAATTACAAATTGAGGATAACAAAATCACCTATAATAATTACTGTTAGGGTCTCTAGTTCCTTTTAGAGTCACTGTAAAGTTTGAATAAATCTGGTGAGAAGCCACATTTTTGTCTCTTGCCTGTTTTGTTTTTTGTGCAATAAGGAACCAGAAAGAGTTTTTGGTCATATTATGGTGCCATTTCTTGAACATCTAACACTGAAGTTAGTACAAGTCTTACTTTGGTCATTCCAAATTAGTGCAAAGCCGACTTGAGCTTTACCATAATAACGTATCTTAACTTACTTCTGGAAGAAAAAAAGACATACCTAAGAGAAATTGAGAACTTTATTTTCTTACAGCTTCTCTATATTACAAAAAGAAAAAAAACAAAAAACAAAATGCATATGAATACACCAACTCACAAACATTAAATTTTATAATACAGGGTGCGATGGGGAAATTGTCACTATTTTATATTTTTATTTTTGTGCATCGTTTGTTTCTGTTGACTGCATAGTATAGTAGGGTCAGTTGGGCACCATCTGTGAGAAAAAGAGCACCATAATGCAATTCACTGCCAGAAATTTGGAAACAGCATGCTGTACTCCTTTGCATTCATGCCAGAAGCTCAAACAGGAACATTTCAGAGTGTTTGGGTGTCAATCTGTAGACAATGCAGAGGATTCAGAAAGAGTTAGATGAGTAATGGTAATTATGAAGATACAGCAGCTTGGTAAACTCACTCTGATAAGAAAAGAACTCCCAAATTTGTTGGCCATGATTGAAAATGATCCCTCCAAGTCAATCAGATCCATATCCAGGGAGGTAGTGCTGACCTGGGTCAAGAGGGAGGCTACTGGAAAACTGCACTATTCCACACAAGCAGGAGATCTCAAACATGGCTGCCAAATAATTTCTGCAACCATATCACATTACATCTGACCACCTAACTCCTCAGACTACAATCCCCTTGATTGTTATCTGTGGGACATCAAGAGACCATCAAAACTCCTTGTAACACCAAAGACGAACTGAAGGTAAGGATTATGGCAGCATTCACCAGATTAAACAAGGAGACTATCCAGAAGAGTTGCAGAAGATTCCAAATTCGCCTGGAGGCCGTGGTTGATGCCAATGGTGATTTCATTGAATAAATTTACTCTTTAGTATTTCAAGACAATTTTGTGTAATTTTGATAAATATATCTTAAAATGAGATGTCAGTGTTATTTTCATTTTTACACCAATTAGACCCTTAATTTAATATAGTTTTCCATTTTCAAATAAATATTAATTACCCACAATTTTTTTTTTTTTTTAAATCATTTCATCCCAAACAAGGTGATAATGCCACTAAGAGGCAAGGTGTTACTGGAAGAGAAAGAAAAGACTTCATGAGAAGGAACTGTAAATCCAATTCTAAACAGAAAAACTATAAACCTCTACTTCTGATCAAAAGATGGGAAGGAGTGTGAACCGGGCATTAGGCAAACCTATATACTATTTATTAGACTAATATCTGGAGACAAATTGGAGAGAGAAATCTTAACTGGACAATAGTTTTTCAGAAGGTCAAGGAGCATTGTCTTCCAGGAATATTTTCATTCTAAAAACATCTTGGCTCATTTAAATAAAGTCATGAAAAGCTGCCATAGTTATTTTACCATGGGTTACCTCCAATCACATTGATAAATTATTGGTCGCAGTGTAATGCCATGTCACACATAAACAGGATGAAACTGTTTGATAATCCATACTTATGGGATAAATGTCAAAGTTCTGGAGAAGTATGGAACCATCCCAGAGATCAGCAATAAAATGGCACCGCTGTCTCTTCACCACTCCCAGAGAAAGCACTTTGTCAAACAGTGTGACCAATCTGCTGGAATTATCAAGCAGATATGTCTGCAGTTGTCTTTAGTAGAAATGAAAAGCATTGTGAATTTATTGAAGGTACTTACAGAGAAAACACCAACAAATCTATTAAAATTTTCATTTCAATTGTAAAAAGGCAAGAAAAAAACCCATCGTAAATACACATTAAAAGTCAAGAGAACACTTACGAGAATATATTGAAATATCACAGTTTTGTTTTGTCATTTCAGAAAGCAGTTTATCCAATTCTTCTTCAAATATACTCTATATCTGGTGGGTTTATAACCGCATCCCGTTCAAACACTGGTCCTAATACTATCACCAAAGTTAAGCAATGACAAGCCTGGTCAGTATCTAGATAGGTGACTGCTTGGGAATACTAAGTAATGCAAACTTGGAGATTTGGTGGTGTAATTCATGGCACATTCTGAGCTGTCATGCCATCTGCACATCCAAGTACCTGGTATTACCAAGGGAGCCATCTATCTAGATACTGATCAGGCTTGATGTTGATTAACCAATGCTTCAATGTGACATGCTCCCACCACACATGTGTGTGTGTGTGTATTTTTAAAGGAATCAACGGATTGTTTTATCTAACATCAATTCCTACAACTACAAATCTTATTTTGTTGAAACCCATGTTCGAGTAATCACTTGTTTTTTTTTGTTTTTTTAAAATAATAAAAAAAAACCCAAAAAACTTGGCTTCTACTCAAATGTGGATATCCACAAAATAACATTTGAAGTAGAAGGAAATATACATAGTCACTCAATTCTTTGGACTTCTTTTAATAGCGCTGACTTTTTCCTAAGTTGTTCTGATTATTCTTTCTTTTCCAACAAAGGACAACAAACATCAAAGTGACCTATAAAACAGAAAGGTATACTGTAATTGTTGTCTTAAAGGCAGTGCATAGTGGTTTAGAAATTGGGCACTTCTTGAAAATTACACTGTCCTTTGTTGTCAAAGCTCACAAAGTGCTGAAAGCCTCTGATGAGGATTCTACAGCAATAAGCCAAATGTAAAATGCCCACTAAGAGTACTAATACCAGCAGAATGCCTAAATTTATACAAAAGTGCTAAAATTATTGATAAAGCCAATTAACACCATTGCTAAAAAATCTTAAGGTTTCAAGGTCCTCTCTTGGAAGCATTGTGCCAGGGAGATCTTCATGGAGAGGCCAATTTATGCCTGCAATGACAAAAGATGACCATTTTATCCACAGAAAATGCTTCTTGAGCAAGTTGAAACATCAAGAGCCTAAAATGTTCAATTTTTTCTTTGATGAGAAAAACTGATCCAGACCAAAAGATAAAGAGAAGGAATGATAGATGGTTACACACTGACCCTAAGAATGTTCCAAAGATCATGCATACACAGCTTACGGCAACTGTGATGCTTGTGGGAGTCGTGAGACAACGGAAATGTCATATCTCTTCCTCAGAGCATAAGGGTCAATGCTACCAAATGTAAGATGTTAGAAAGGCTTGTGTGGCCTTTGATAAGGCTGTTTCATAAGGTAAAGATGACATAAGAATGGATGATGTCAGCTCCAAACATATGGCCTCCTAATGTTGAATCCTTTACACTATTACACACGGGGTGTAGTTGAGACTTAAGTCAGTCAATGCCCACATAACACTATAAAATCTCTGAAGTCCACCAGAATTAGCACAATGTTCAAAATAGAGAACTATTATCTGATTCAGCCATGTCATCGTTTCTAACCTCATATTGAAGCAGACATCAATGCTACTGGCAGATTTATAAGGTAGATGCATCAAGAACTGAGAAAACCTGCATGTGTGCATACACTTTTAAAAATTTTTTAAAATCAAAATCCATCACCATACCAGGTACATTTGCCCGTGTTGTATGTTTCTAGTATACTCTTTTCAGACTCAGTGCCATGTTTGTATATTTGTAGTCCAGCATCACTGTTGGCTTACCGATCTGACACTCAATAACCAGCAAGTCATTCTAATGAAACTCACAATTACCAAAGACTCCTTAAATACTTCAATTTTGACCTGGTGTTAAAGGTCAATCATTATTTATCCTCCTTATCTGCACTTCCTAACACCTCTTCCATTCATATTACACACCTCAACTGTAATCTCTACCTTGAGTGACAATTGTCTGTTTAGTGGCGTATCAACTCCTCATGGGTCATTTAAGGATAAAATTTAAATTTTTTTGGGAGTATTAGTAATTTCTTACAAAAATGTATTGCTAGTAATACATTATTTTTTTTACACTATGAAAATGTATTGCTGGATATTTTTATATAAAATTGTATTTGTATACTTTCATAGAGTTTTGACCCCCAATTTGTGAGTTAACTATTTACCCATAGTTGGGACCTTAACAGGTGCTGCCACCCTGGATTAGAGTGAACCTGAGAACAGCAATTAAGAGGTGGTACCTTTTTCTCAAATTCTAATCACGAGACTTGCTGCCAGATGTAGTTTATTGTCATACCCGACAATTTTGAGTGACTTAAGTCTTGTATTGGATGAAATTTAGGATAAATAATTTTCTTTAGTACTGAATACCAATTTGATCACATTATTGGTATTTCAAATAATAATAAAAAAAACTAATCAAGAAAATAAAATGAGGATTTTGAATGGCTAAAGAAAGGAGCAATCACTGCTACCATAAGGGTCACATGAACCTGGATATGAGCATTAAGTTAAAAAAAATCCATCCACTTTTTCTTCAATGACATGCATAATCATCAAACATTTAAATGCAACATTGGTTATTATCTTCTGGCTTCCTGAGCTCTGTTCCTTTGTCCTTATTTCTCTTCAGTAAAGTCTTCATGCTTTTTCACTCCCCGTAACCCCCCCCCCCCAACACTTCCTAGTGGCACAACTCCTGGTCAGTGGTATGAAGTAAAGGAAGAATGTGGGGGGGGGGGGCAATAATGTCACAAGAAATTGCTACTACGAAAAGCTAACTGAGGATCAAGACTTTACAAGCTAACTGTATGACTTTCAAAATCCACATCCGTTCTTTGACAGATCTGGTCCTTCGTCCTGTGGGGTGAGATGTTATTGGGGGACCTGGTTTAGACACCAACCACCCATTCATATGGCAGGTTGTACTGGGTTACATGTTACCAGAGCAGGCCTAAGCTGAAACCATGCACAATAGTAATTCTGGATAGCTTTAGAATATTTACAATTGATGTATTTAATTTTGCTTTTTTTACATTTAAGCTATCAATTTTATTTATTCAAAATAATCTTTTAAAGAAAAAAATCATTTATATTTCTTCTTGGTATAGATTGTCGGTAAGTATGTAACAAGTCAGAAGATTTGTTTTTTTTGTTTTTTTTTAGTGGCTATAAACTTAAGTAGACAAGTGTGGACGCTATGGCTATCAAGATAGAACCTCGTTTTGGAAATAAAGGCTATTATCAAACAAGGGACATAACTCTTCATATTTAATGACCAAACTAGAATAACAAAACAGATAACTTAACTGGCTTTTGGGTAATACAAAGTTAAATATATTAGGGAGATTCAAAGTTTGTACTAATCAGTGTCGAGAAAGACAAACAAAACAAAAAACACAAAAAGACGACAAAAAGACCACAACAAAAACCCACAAAAAGACCACAACAAAAAGACCACAACAACAAAACCCCAAAACACAACAAAACAAAAAGACAAAAAGACAAAAAAAGAATCCCACTGACTATAGACAAAACATGCTTATGCTTGCTGGGAGTTTTTTCCTAGCCAATAAGATAAAACAACTTATAAGTCACATCAGACTTCATTCCATTCTTTGTCTTGAAGCCAGAATGTTGCAATCACTTTTCTGCATCACTTTTGTGTGTTTTTAACACCATTCTTAATTTGTGTAGTTTAAATTAAGAGTCTTCTTTCTTCTCTACCACTTGACACTGCAATCGAGCAACTGGCAAAACCCTTAATGCTGGAGATGGATTAATCCTAAGTGACAGAACTTTTCCAGACAACAGGCAAGACAACTCACTAGAGAGAAAACAAAATTGGCTTTTATAGATATCCACTGGGTGATCTTATTCCAGTCAATAGGGGCGGCGGCATCTCTATTAAAAGCTGAAGTCCATAGCTGGTTGACTGAAGGTTGTTAGTTCATATGCTGTGTTGGCCAGTAAATTTTATCTTTCTCTTCAACCACAGATCTGTTGCTTTACCTTGCATATATTCTTTGCTTTAAATTATTTTTTGCTGTTTTTTTTTTTTCTTATTGCTTTTGAAAATGATGTCAATTCTGCTTGTTTGGTATTTCAGCCAATTACTCTACAAAAGCAATAAATTTTCTTGGACTTTTATTGCCATTGTGGTATCTTCACTTGCACTATAGGAGTAGTGGTAGTAAAATTTTATGCTTGTTTTCACAAAGATAAAAACAGGATAAATAAATGTACACAATACAGAGAAGGCCTGACAAATTGTATGGAAATTTCATACAATTTATGTATCTGTATGTATTGGTTTGTGTTTTTTACATTACAATTGTGTTAATGTACATGTTATAAAAGGGAGCAATTTACTCTAATATTACAATTCATATCACAGAGGAAAGTTACACCTTTTGTCTTGATGGTTCTTGGGTGAAGAGGTTCAATAATAACGTCTTTAGGTGGGATGTCTGTATTTCCAGCAGGAACAGTTTTTATTGCATACTGGGTGTAATTTTATTATTTTTTAAAATTTATTTTAAACAAGGCTTAAATATTATTGTTTTATTTTATTTATAATTTTCATTATTCTTATTATTTGTAACAATAATATCCCTACACGATCAGAGTTTAATTAGCAAAAGACTTTGATATTATTGTAATGTTATTCTTATAACACACCAGACCCCCAAAAAGAAGAATTTATTATCTTAAGCATCTGTGTTATGTTTATTTTATTTTATTTTTTTTAAAACCAAATACAAGAGAAATATTTTTTATTTCAAAATCATAACTTTGCATTAGGTGATACTTTCTTATACAAAATCCAAGTACTGTCTGGAATAGTCACCTTGGCAGGGACCGAGATGTTCCAAGTATCAATGATCTAAACTTTCCTTCCTTTATCTATGTCACCAAATTCACAAAGACCTAGTGGATAAAAGTGTTGGTTTGTGATAGTACAACTACACACTGTCCGGCCCAGGGATTGAACTTATCACCAAATTCACAAACCAACATTTTTATCCACTAGACCATTATGAATTTGGTAACAGTGATTAAGTTCAATCCCTGGGCTGGGCAGTGTATACTTTGACTTGGTAGAAACAGGTGAGCAATGATTGAGCAGTACTAAATGAACTAACTAAATAATCCCTAGAAATAAATAGTGGAACAAGAAGAGTCTACCCACCACGGATTAAATAAAGGAGTCAATTCAACAAGGCAACAAGTCGTGGTTGGGGTAGCAGGGTCTATTGGGAGTGAAAGAGAATAAGAATTTAGAAGGAAATGGAAAGCCAATCCTAATCAAGAAACAAGGGATAAACCCCTACTCCTGTTCAAAAAAACAAGAGAGGAGTGTGGACCATAATTAATTTACACAAGCTCACTAGATAGGTTATGCATCATTTTCCTATGTCTTGTGAGTATCGGATTTTCTAAGCCCTCTTCATGTGCCCTAGAAATTTCAAGCATCTTTTCCTGATATTAAGTATAGGTCTCTTTTCCATTTTCTCTAAAACTTCAATGCTTCTATCTATGGTCCATTGTATCCTCAGCATCCTTCTGTAGAACCACATTTGTTACTTAAAGTCTCTTCATCTTTGACAAAATTGTCCAGCCTTCACTGGCATATAGGAGGACATATCAAGTAACAGTTAATACTCTTGTTTCTAATGAAATTTTCTGTTTCTTAATACTTTGCTCAGCTTTTAGAAGGGATCTTTCACTATTCCAATGTGCCTTCCAATGTCTGTATACACTTTAACGAATTTATCTTCACACGCTTTCTCTTTTCGAAGAGACAGACTATTTTGAATTTTAATTTACGCTGATGTACCTATGTATTATTTGTAACATTCTTTTAGAGTATGTATTACATTTTGAGAAAAGATTTTGTCAATGTCTGGAGAGTTCAAATCAGAAAAAGCAAACCATCTATAAGAAAAATAGCAAGGCAAACTGATCTGTTTTGTTTGCAATTTGTCCAGGAAGATGTAGACTTTGAAAAAAAAAAAAAAAAAAAAAAAAACGGGACGCCACCATCACTATCCTTCCATTATCGAATCAAACGTCAGTGGAAAAAGCAATAATAGTCCAAGGGAGGCTACTTGAAATTCTACCACAAAGAGTTGTCTTTCTTACATCTGATTTTGCATCGCATTAGAAATTTGAGTTTGTGGAATTTCAGCAGCTGTGTGTGTGTGTGTGTGTGTGTAAGGAGAAGGTGGATGGTCACTGTCCCCCGAAAATCATTAGCCTCATCCATTGAAAATTATGGGAATTCATTTTAATGCGCAAATTCTTACAGGTCAATCGCAACTTAAAAACCTACCGCCCCACGGCAATAGACTTTTTGGAGAGTCCCGTCACTGATAAGTCACAAAAACAGTATCAATTGAAAAACCTTAAGTTTTTGAATACTCTTAAGGAAAAAAAAAAAAAAAAAAAAAAAAAAAAAAAAAAAAAAAAAAAAGAAAATCGAAAAAAGAAAACATTTTATATTTTACTATTAAAAGAAAATAAATCTACCACCAAATATAACGAGTTATTTCAATTTTCATTTAAAAAGAAAATTTAACACGCTATCATTACTTTATGAACTAGGCAAAATTATTTTATACTTTATGAACGAGTTACGCACCATAAGGCCTAATTAATTAGTCACTAGACCTCATATTCTTGGACTGTTTTACGGCGGGGGCATTTGAAGTCAGTTGTTTATTAGACAACCAAGAAATATTGAGGAACTTAAAAAAAATTCTATATGAATGCAATCAAATGACAAAGGAAACTCTCCGACGTGTTAATGGAGGAGACAGGCAGACATAACTGAAACGAGTTTTGAGAAAAAAAGAAAGAAAAAAAAGACGACATTTGTACAGCACATATAACAAATAACTAGTAAATAAAATTGTCATCTATAATTATAGTTTTAATTATCCCTATAGTGCATGACTTTTGCCGCACCCTGGAGATTAGGATTTATTTGCAAGCCGACATCAGTTAAATCGGAAAAGAGCATACCATGAGGAAAAAAATGCCTCGAATTTGATAAAAAAAAAAAAACCCAACCCTAAAAAACAAAGTTTTATCGTCATAATCTTTGTTATTATTAAGAAAGACCGACTATCATCATCACAGACATATATACTTATGCAAATTCAAATTTTACAACCACAAGCTTTCATTGGATAGTAAATCAACACTATTGTGTAATGTGACAATTTTATAATCGCTATATTTTCATGTAGTCGATTTCGTGCACTTTTGGGAGAATCCCAGAAGCTTTTAGCGAGTTTCTCCAAAGCTCGCTCGATGATTGGTCAATTCCAACCAATCAGTGTCTGCACGTGAAAAGTGGTTCTTGCCGCGAGTCGATGTTCACCTATATAAGCAAAGAAAATTCTTAGTAAACCAGAGACATTTCAGCTGCCACAGAAATCCACGACAGTTGAAACCATGAACCAATCTTCTCACTCACATGCTGAATATTCCCTATACTCACATAATCTTTCCTTACACAGCAAAACTGTTGAAAACATTTATTACCAGAAACTATTACAACCTTATTGCTTTCAGTGAACTTTGGAACAATAATAGTTAAAGAGAGACAACTCTTGTTTTACTCAATGCATGCTTTTCTTTCACATCGTTGTTTGTACATCGTTTAATTCAAATTTTATGTGTAATGATGTCTTTGGCATATCCTTTTTCTTCACGTCATTTTAGTTTCCTAATCTAAATTAAATAAATGTGGTGAAGTCCGCCACAAGACCAAACTCTTATTTAATTAGATTTATCAATCCCTTCTTGCACATTTGAAATTTTGGTTAAAAAAAAGTCTTGTTCTTGCGTCAACAGGTGGGGCAAAAATTGGTTTGGGAAATTTAGCGTCTTTTTTGCGGTGTTAAGAAAACAAAAAAAAAAAAATTTGGAAATTCTTGCAAAAAATCAAATAGTCGGATTTTAACTTTCAAGACTTAATCACAAATAAATGAAATTAATAAAAAAATTTTTTTTCAGAAAATCTTCAAAAAACTTCACATCCACGCCACATTTAATTTTATGAAATTTCGAAAAAAAATTAAATTTCATCCCCTTAATATTTATATTAGTTAAATTATTGAAGGACTTCTGCTTTTAAGTAATTATTTTGTGACACAAACACTATTTACCGAAAATATGCTCGGAATCGTAAAACGAAATAAAACTAAAATATTAATTAGAAAAGCTTTTTAATTGCTTTTATAAATATCTTAAGGGCACTATCCTTCTAAGAAAACCATTTTTCGGTGAATAATGAATTTTTACAATTGTTTACTTTTTAAAATTTTAATTAGAATAGTTAAAGTTTTAAATCTTAAAATTTTGTATTAATTTCACTCTTTTAGATGATATTAAATAAAACTATTTACTAATCATATATTGAAAATCTTAGTATAATTCAAACATCAATATTTTTAAAAGAATTGAATTTTTTATGTATGTGTATAAAACGTGCCGATTTTTGTAGTTACACTTGTTCAGACATTATCAGAAAATAAGAGCAATGACTACAATAAAATTTCAAACCGAAGTATCTAGAATTCGATAAAACAGATTGCAGAGTTCTTCAAAATTACATAAAAATCTAGCTCGTGTCATTTTCTTCAATTATGTTATATAGATAAAGTCCTCGTAGAACATTAAAATAAATCTTATCAGCAACTCAATCAGCTACTGTTGGATTAAAAAAATGCATTTCTGTGACATTTTTTAAACTTAAAGTAAAATTGCAGATTAATTATATTTTAAATCAGCTAATATTCCTTAAAGTTTCAGAAAAGTACATTTTAAATTTGGAAGATTTTTAAAGACAGAATTACACTTCCATAAACGAGTGCTCAAAATGGCGATGAAATCAATTTTAAAAAAAAAAAAAAAAAAAAAAAAAAAAAAAAAAAAAAAAAAAACAAAACACAAAAACAAAAACACTTCCAGTCAATTTAAATTAGTTTTGAAACCGAGTAAAGCATTTTGCTTATTAGAAATATTAAAGTTAACGAGAATTTAATTAAAACTAAAATAAAAACTTAAAAAAAAAACCTTAATTTTAGAAATTCATTTTAAACCTTAGGTATCACGAATCTAAAGTCTTAACTCGAACTTAGTTTTACACGAACTTCACTGGTCATTACCGACCGAAGCGATAAAAAGCAAGTGAAATTAAGATGAAAGAAATAATGGTCGACGAGGCATCGAATAGAAATCTAACCTGATAATTACAATTTCATATTTACTCTATTTTTACGTGGAGAGGAACATTTGAAAAAAAAAAAAAAAATAAAAAAAATTCGATGGTCAACGGAAAAATTTGTGTAGGCCCACTTTTCCGTTAATCTGTCACCATCCAGATCATTTCAGTTTTCCGTTCCATCATTTCCGAATTTCGGGCGTGAATTCTTGTCTCTGTTTTCCTGCCTCAGGTCATTCCCAAGCAATACGAGTTTCCGTAATTAGACATTTCGATTTGTTTTTGTCTTTTGTCGGACAATGCCGGAGTCCTGCCTTTGTAAATGGATGTAGTGGCAAGGCCATTAAAATCTGTACTTGTTTGACAAACTTTGGGGTATCATTGAAACTTATTAGTCACGTGAAGATGTAGACATTTTTTTTTCTATATTTTCAAACACAAAGTTTATACATTTACTTTCGATTATATACTGGTTTAAACAATTACTACTAATAATAGATATATTCCCTGTCCACTATGCATTTAGCAAATAGATATTAGTAACCACATTGCTAATATTCACGTTCAAAGTATTACAATTTATGGAGATTTCAGAAAAGTAACTAGTTTTGTATATAATGGAGAAAGATCGCGACTGAGTGTCCATATTTGCGGCTTAAATTCCGAATAGTAAATACATTTCTAAATTTCGTGCTAGAGTTCTATAACAGGCTGGTAGCGGCGCAACAATTTCCATTTTGTCTTCATATAACTTAAGCACTCTAGATCACGAACATCATTTTTTTTTTTTTAAAGTTTTATAAAAGATAAGGGGGTTCAACTTGCTATTCAGATTTAAATTGATTAGTCTATGGAAATCAAAAACAAAATACGCTTATACTATGTAATTTTTATTTAAAAGCGTTTTTCATATAGATTACTATCGATTAAGTACTCCAGATGTAGATATTTCAAAAAGTGATTTTTAATTCTAGAAATTAAGTGGTATGTATATATTTTATGTTGGGTTCCGTAAGAAGATCAGTTTACAATTTATAGTGCAAACTTTACTTCCTATTAACAATTATAAAATAAAATAAAGTAAATTGATATTTGTGATCAGGGGCCTTAAATCTGTAATAATGTCTCAAAAAAAAAAAAAAAAAAAAAAAAAAAAAAAAATGGTGGGGTGATGGTGGTGGACATTATTTTTGGTTGCATTGTCTGTTGAACAATTCTACCGATTTTCTGTTTACATAAATGTCATTGACAAAAATTTGAAAAAGCTTTTTGTGGCGAGGGATTAACTGAAATTTCTAAAATTTCTGTTACAGTTGATTTTTACACAACAAAAATTATTTCACCATTTTTTTTAAATGGCTTCCTAAAAAACCAACAGCAAAATACACATTCAAACATTGCAAATAACGACGAGAAGAGAAATTTACATACCCAATTTTGTTCGGACAAACATGTTTTTTTTTTTTCGGGTACAGATCCATTCTTCAGGTCCCGACATTATTTACATGAATAAAAAGAAAAAGAAGTAAAAATGGTTATTAATTTATTTGTAAACCGGTCTAGTCCATTTTCTAAGCGGAACGTACACTTGGTACCCGGGTAATTCCAAATGGCGGGGGAGAGTTCCAAATACACATTTTGCTCAAGAAACAATAACACAATAAAGGATTGAAATCAAGGAGGAATCGCTTTAGTTGAAATCTTTATATCAGTACGACTTTCTGCACCTCGACGTGGTGTAATGGTTAGCAAGCTTGTCTTGCCAGAACTACTTACGCCTGAGTAGTGAGTTCGATCTTTACTGTAATGGCTCCATACTTTCGGTCTTGTGTCTCATCTAAGCTATGACAACTGAGCTGTATTAATTTTCGCCGTTTTTTTAAATTTTTAATGAATTATTTAAAAAAAGCAGAATTACTTTTTTTTAAAAATCATTTCACCCCAAGCAAGGCGATAATGCTACTAAGACGCAAGGAGTTACTGGGAGTGAAAGTGAATGAGAAGACGTTAGTGAGGAGAAAGGACAATAAAAGAAGCGGATTCAAGGAGACATAAGATAGAGGTTGCATTAAAACTTTTTTGAAGATTGTCAGTGGCAGGGAAGCAAGAAACTGGAAAAGAGTTCCACAGGTGAGAAATGCGAGAAAATAAACTATTAGAACATAATTTACGATTAGATCTAACTAGTTCAGTAGTAAAACGATGGGAGTTAATTGCCAATCAACTTATACGTTTAAATTCATGTAATCGAGGTACCAAGGAGGAAAGCTCCTTTTAGAACAACTAGCATGGAAATATTTATAGAAAAGACAGAGGAAAGCCACGCCACGACGATGAAAACAGAATTAACTGTTTAGATAAAAAACATAGATTACACATTCTTACCAATGCAATTGTAAATTTACCCAAATATGGTCATCATTTTTGGCATTACGTGTAATGTTGACTATATTTGGATACTTTTACTTTTAATAATTTAAAAACAAAATTATTCGTTTTAGCTGTCTTTAGATTTACATATGACAATAGATAAAAAATCTGTGTTACACACGTAGAAGATATAACCAACTGCAAAATTACTTAAATATGGCCGCCATTTTTGGTCGATACCTAAAACTTCGTACATTACCTAAGGACACAAAGAAAACTTAAAATTTTATGTAACAAATACCGAAATTTTGTGCAATTACTAGTTCGATTGATTTACAAACATAAATCTTTTCGTATTATTCGTAAGAATTACTAGTGTATGACCAAAACTAAACACCTTAGAATTAAATATGTCATCATTATTATACAGAAAATGTAATAGTAACCACACCATGCATTGAATACTGTTGTCAAATCTGGTCTGGTGCTCCTGCTGTATATCTAGAAATTCTTGACAAAATCCGAAGATGGATCTGCAATATAATTGATCCTGACTTGTCATCTCGACTTCAGTCTCTTTCTCACCGATTTGATGTGGCTTCCCTCTATCTTTTCTATAAATATTTTAATGGCAACTGTTCTGATGAACTTTTCCCCTGGTGTCACAAATACAGGAATTTAAGCGTGCTACTAGATTGGCATCTAGGTTTCTTTTACTGTTGAAATAGCGAAATCTACCCCAAGATTTTCTTTTCTTGCACTTCCCACCTGTGTAACTCCCTTCCGTTTTTTTGTTTTCCTTCAATCTTCAAAAATTTAAATGCAACGTCAATTATCATCTTTTGTTTTCTTGAACCCCGTTCATCTTTTGTCCTTTCCTCAGTCACCCTATTCTCAGTCTTCTCTTTCACTTTCTGTAACTTCCTGCGCACTAATGACATTCCGGCCTTGCTTGGGATGACATGATTAACACCCCCCCCAACACCAAAAACAAAAAAACAAAAAAACTAATAATTTGCGATGTGCCAGGATGCGTCATTTGATCGCTATAGTCATAACCTACTTCGATCCTGTTACTGAAAATATGATACAAAATTAAATTTACAAGTTATCTCACTTAATGGTTTTATGCATAATACACATACACTATCCCACAAGCTAATTAAAGGCAGCATATCAATATATTAAATCATATGCTTTGTTTATTAACATTATTCATTTGAAATTTTCATAGCAATTTCAATCCAAACATAACTGGATTGATTATCCATTGGTGTTAAGGTGTGGAATGAGAAAAGACGATACAACATTCCTAACCCTTTAACAAAATAATTCATACCTTTGTCACATATAAAAAAAAGGTAAACAATAAAAATAAATCCTTTACAAAATCTGATCCATTAAAACAGATCATATATAAAACGTCTATAATTTCGGAAAAAATCCAAAGATGAGAAGAACGACTAAAATAATTCAATGAGTAATAATAATTCTTTATCTAAAAAATCAGAAAGAAATTACCAAAATTGTCACGAAACCGAATACGAACCATCTAACGTTGTATATAACAATTTCAAAAATACATTACCCGATGCTTTTTGGTAGCCTAGTGGATAAAAGTGCTGCAGTTATCAAGCAGTAATTATTTCAATCCATGGCAGTAGAATCCATATACAGTAAAACCTCGATTTAAAGAACTAATTGGAGGGGAAGTACGTTCCGAAAATCCGATATTTCCTTAAATCATGATTAAATATATCATTCATAATAAAAAATCCCACCTCCTTTGCTCGAGGAGGTGATGCGAGTTTCCTTATATTTAGCTAGAAAAAAAGAAAAAAAAGAAAAGGAAATTCACATGAGCTTCTCCGACAAAGATGGTGCGGTATCTTAAATTCTAGAAATTCCTCATTTCATAAAGAGAAGCAAAATCTGTAATTTAATTAAGTTTTGTTAAGTCCAAGGCTGTCAGAACGTAAATGACCATTGTTAGGTAAAAAAAAACAAAAAACAAACTGTATAAGATATCAAATATAGCAATTGTACATAGATTTCTTTGCCCATATTAAGAGAACTTTTGGAGGTTGTGCTGTAAATTTAATCTGTACGTTGTACACTGTGGCTTAGCTGATTTAAATGAGTAGCTATCTGAAGAGATTAAGCTGTAACAAGGCACCCGCGTACTAGAATCGTCCTTCCAAAAATGATTTTTCAGTGCACTCATCTGAGAGGCACTGAGAAGTCGTTTTCAATAAGCAAGTAAACTTGGCTACACCTTAAACAACTCGAAACATTTAGATGACTTTCTCTCTCTCTCTCTCTCTCACACACACACACACACACAGTTGCCAAGTAGAGTTTGTTATTTATAGGGAAAACTGTGTTTAAAAATAACTGAACTAGTTGAAATCTTATACTGCTTGCCAAGCATGTCTAGAGAGTCGTGTCTACACTTCTATTTAACCAATAGCTGCTAGATAAGAAGTGGATTCATACCCTCTCTTATAGGTATAACGATCTCGACTAGAATTCGAACTCCGATCTCTTGTTCCGAGCTTCTCACCATTACGGCATCTGGGCATCGATGACTAACTACAGTGAGTAAAAAAAAATCGCATACTAACTTTTAAAAAAAATCATTTCACCCCAAGCAAAGTAAAAAATTTACTAAAGCGTAAGGGGTTACTGAGTGTGAAAGAATATAAGAAAACTAAAATATTATTAAGGAGCAAGAACAATAAAAAAACCAGAAATTAAGAAGACAGAAGATAACGATTTACACTAAATTTAAATTTTTCAAGATCAAAATTGAGAGGGAACCGGAAAAGAGTCTCACAAATGAGAAATGTGAGAGAAGAAACTATTAACATAGAACTTACGGATACATCTAGCCATTTAAATTGTATAATGAAGAGACCTAGCTGCCAATCTAGTACTGCCCTTAAATTCATAAAGTCTAGGTACCAAAGTGGAAATTAACAGTTATTTTGAAAATACAAAAATGTAGCACAAGTTCAAAAGGGGGAGGGGATAAGGGAAGGCTGATCTTCAGTCTGTCTTATCTTAAACTTAGCTAGCCACGATTACTGACCTTAACCCTACCACAGTATTCCTTACAGCAAAACAACACATTCTTACATATCATTCTTACTACAGTCACCTTAATACCTCAGAATCTCTATGAAGTCCTGACTACTTTCCATATGTACAATTTGTCTGAGTGAGGTGGGTGGGGGGGATACAAGTTATAACTTAAAAGGAAAGTTCATCAGAACAATTACCATGAGAATATTAATAGAAAAGTCACAGTGAAGCAGTATTACTGCGATGGGAAAAGTGACTGAAACCGAGATGCCAGGTCAAGATCAATAATATTGCAGATTCTTTGTTTTTTTTTATAAAGAATCTCTAAATATATAACAGGAGCACCAGACCAGATGTGGTAGCAATATTCGAAGCATAGACGAATGATGAATTTCAGGTGAGAAATCAAGAAAAATGCATTAATCATGTATAAATTCTTTTTCATATTTCAATTTGTTAACCATTCTTTGACGAATAAAAAAAAAATCTACGTAATTACAACTTCTAAAAATGAATTTGTGCATTTTCGATATTTCTTGAAAAAGACGTCAATTTTAAAGGACAATAATCACATTTAACCACGTCAAAAACTGAATAATGCAAGGGCGGTAACTCGTGAAGCGAAATAAATTTAATTTCCGATAAAGAAATGGCTATATGTTTACGAAGGAACAAAAATTACAAATCCATAATGATTTTTTTTTAAATATAAATTAATTTTTTTATTAACAAAATACTAAACAAAAAAAAAAACCCGTTAAAATCATGTATGTGATGTGTTTAGTATTCGTGTTTGATTTTCTCATTTAAAATTAATTCAAAATCAACTGCGTCTATTTCTCTATGGCTCCATTTAAACGAAAATGTTTCTGGAGTAACGAGCAGATGAAATATGGCGGACTGATTCGGGCTGCTTTCATTTCCGTTTGAAAATCCAAGCGTACAATTTGTGTCTTGTGTCGATGTTTATCTTTGTGCAACTGCATAGAGTTATTTTTTTTTTTTTAAGCATTTCATCACAAGTAAGGCGAGTGTTACACTGGAGAGTGACATAGAGAGTGAGTAAAGAGGGGGGCGTGTTTGAGGAAAGGATAAAGAGAAGGACAAGATCAAGGCATCAGAAGATGTCGATTGACATTACATTTGAATATTTGAAGATTATAGCTATCAGGGCAGCAAGTATGAGGAAGGGAGTTCCACAGACGAGAAGTGCGAGATAAGAAGCTGTTTGAGTAGAGGAGACATCTACATTTAACTGTTTCAACAGTGAAAGGGTGGGACCGATATGCCAACCTAGTAGCATGCTTAAATTCATGCAGTTTGTGAACCAGTGAAAGTAGTTCGCCGGAGCAGTTGCCGTCAAAATACTTGTAGAAAAGACAGAGGGAGGCCACAGTACATATGTAAGGAAGTGACTGTAGACGGGATGCCAGATCAGAACACATAACACTGTATATCCGTCTTTGGATTTTGTCGAGGACCTCGAGACGAACAACGGGGATACTAGACCATATATGGCAGCAGTATTCCATGTAAGGACGAATGGTTAATTTGTAGATTTGGACTCTGGCTAGAAAAACTTTCTGACGTGAAACAGAGAACCATCTTTCCTTGCGGTAGATGAGGCTATAGATTCAATGTATTTGTTCCACCTCAAGGTCAGTGGACAGCGTGAGACCAAACAGGCACAGAGAGGCACTCTCGTAGAGTTGGCATCAGCCATCCTAATAGGAGGCAGAGAGGATTCTCTTTGGTAGGTAAATGAGAGCAGTTTCGTTTTGGAGGCATTAAAGTTTACATGACATTTCCTACTACAGATTGGAGGTCCTTTTCGAAACCTACAGCCATGTTAGTTTTGTCGGCGATACCAGATTTACTATTGAGGCACGAGTAAATAGTATTGTCGTCTGCGAAGAGCCTACTTGGGAATTGATGTCACCAGGAAGATCGTTAATGAAGATCAGAAACAGTGTAGGACCCAGGATAGATCCTTGGGGAACACCTGCGTTCGTGTGAAAGGAACTGGAGAAGAACCGTTTAGAACGACTTTCATTTCATGGTTTGACTGGAATGATTGTATTAAGTCAAATAATTGTCCTGTAATGCCGTATCCCTGAAGCTCACGAAGAAGGCTGGCATGCTAAACACTATTAAACACTTTAGAGATGTCTAGAGTCACGGCTCGAGCTTCTCCGTTATTGTGAAGGGCTTGGCATACAAATTCAGTTATGGTCGTAAGCGGAAACCATATTGCTTGTCAGAGAGCAGATCATGAGATGTAAGGTGCATAACCATTTCGGCGTTGATTAAAGCCTCGAAGACTTTACCGAAGAGTGGTAGGAGACTGATAGAACGGTAGTTAGATGGATCAGAAGGGTGTCCAGAATTCTTAAAGACAAGGACAACAGATGAGGACTTTTAACATGCTGTAAAGCATGAGCCGTTGAGGCAGTAGTTATATAGTTTGGAGAGGACAGGAGTCAGTTCAAGAGCACATTTCTTCAGGACAACGGCTGGTATCCTGTCCACTAGCCTTATGATAGTCTAATTATGAGACGATGTCCACTACCACCGATGGGGTTATGTTTATCTCATTCAATAGAGCCTCAGTTCTAGGGGGAAGGAAAATCAGGTGTGGGTACACTGGATCAGTCGAGCGTTGAATTGGATGAAAATTTCCAAGCAAAGCATTCAGCCTTATCAGCTGAGAAAGTCAGGATTTTAAATTGATTGAATAGAGGCCACTTGGTATGGTGGATGTTAAAGTCACCGAACACAAATATGTGCGCAAACGGATGTAGAGAGATAGCCTTGTCTATATTATCGGAAATGCTATCGAGTACACCACAGGAGGAGGGAGAGCGATAGAGAACGAAGACAGAGCTTACAGAATTAAGTAGAGATAGACGTTGACACATGTATGAATGGTCTGGAGATTCAAGAAAAAGTTCCCTAGCCAATGGGAGATGGTCCGAGCGTAAACTCTTAGGCCATGACTGTGAATTTTAGAGTCCTTTCTAAGGAGAGGAATGTAACCGGGAATCGAAAAATCAGAGGAGGGGATTGATGAGTTAAGACTGGTCTTGCAAGAGACTTCTCAACGAGGAACGATTCCACACGACAGAAGTTGGTTCGAATGCCAGGAATATTAGAAAAGGAAATGTTAAAGGGTTTAGGTGATTTTTTTAGAACTGGTTTAGGTTTATTTTTATGATGGTTTATGGTCATGTTGAGATATGCTGGTGATAAAGTAATAGTAGCAGGTCATCGTATGTGAAATGGACAGAAAGGAGCTGGCTCAGACTGTAACATAATGTGGACTCAGGGTTGCCCACCGGAGGTGCGTTCAGGGACACCCTTCTATGCGCGACATGGCACTACAAGCACCCCGATATTATACAACTGTTGATCAGAGCAGCCGCGTACAGCAAGAATAACAGAAGGCCGCGTACAGCAAAAGCAACACAAGGCCGCGTACAGCTAGAATAAGAGAAAGCCGCTTACAGCAAGAATAGGACGCGCTTTGGGGGTGGGGTAACGGTTAACCATTACTGTTGAGTAGTGTGCTAGATACTCAGTGCGTGCCCCATTTTTGCGTCCTTGTACTCATATTAAGATAAACCTAGTATTTTATAGGAGCCTCTCTCTGTAGAATAATGGTTAATGACCTAGTTGACTATTATTACAGAGTAGGGAGTTCGATCCTCACTGGGTGTCTCATATTTATAACCGTGTAACAAAAGCTGTGCCTAGTATTTTAAAGGGGAACGTCGGCGTGGATTAATAGTTATCGAGTTAGTCTGTTTGACCGTTACTGCTGAGTAGTGAGTTTGATCCTCACTCGGTATCACATAATTGTGATCTTGTTTGGAAAATAACAGAACCAGTCCTTCTTTCAGTCTGATGACCTCAGCGCAACTTGAATTCGATTAAATAAATACCATTCTGCCTGACTATTACTGTTCACTTCCTAGCTACAAGTGGTGACCCCGAGAAAAAAAAATAGGCGATTAGCCAAGTTTGCTAAAGCTACGTTTCTTTATGAATTCAAATCTGACACAGAAATAATTGATTTAATAAATTTATTCAAGATACTAATGTTAATGAAGCTGCTGGCTTTTCTTTGAGACGAATCACCATCAACATGCCCAGCAAGAGAAAATTAGCTGTAAGCACCGAATGAATACTGTTGAAAAATGACTCGTCTCCAGCGAGAGCACAAAATTCCTTTGAGGATAACCAAGTATGCACGAATCGCTGGTGACGTCACCCTCTACACTGCCGATGTAAGGTCTTATCTGAGAACGGTGGAGCCTGTGCGGCAAAGCTACTGTCAGCATTGTCAGAATAAAACCTTTTCAAGAAACTGATCTCTTAATTAATTCTACTATAATTATTATAATTAAATAACAGAATATAAGTCGTGCTGCGCACGTCCATTTTGATGCCACAGCAGCCATGATGAACTAGAAAATTATGAGGAAGAAAATAATACCGTCGGATGATTTAGTAACTTCAAAAATTAGTTTTTCTTTTTTGTATATAAATCGAAAACCTTATTTTTATCCATCCATACATATAAAGCAATTGATCTCGCAGTTCTATACAGTTGAACTTCTCATATGCAACATCACCGACCATCGCAAAAATATTAGCGGCACAATATAGCATAGAAAATAATAGAGAAAAAAAAAACAGAGATCTGATCGAGGTGGGCTAAACATCAAATCTATCAGACATTAGTAGCTTCAGTACGAAAACAAAAACAACAAAAAAATAACCACCTTTATAGCATTTGTCGCAGCCATATTTTTCACAATCGTCAATCAATCGGTTTATCATGGCATGAAAAAATAACTCACCCATCTCCACCCTCTGAGCTTACTCTTCTATTTAGTGTAGAGAAGACATATCTACAAGTCTAATTTTGACTTTATGTCACTCACTTTAACTTTCGGAAAAGAGGTAACAGTTTGTTTTAAAATTTCCTTAAAAATCATTTAATCACCAGTTACATTCCATCACCTGAAGAAGTACAATCATAGTATTGAAACATGGAAGCTTTTGTGTAGCGATTTCAAAATGTTTTTATTATAATCTCTTACAATATATATATATATATATATATATATATATATATATTCGTTTATCTTTAGTTGCGGTATACAACGTTTTTTCTTTTTTATTTTAAGACAATCGTTGTTTCGCAAGTGAAATTTCTTGCTAAGAGTTATATATATTAAGAACATTTAATGTATTGTATTTGTTAGACTAATTATATAGTGGCATGAATAATTTTAATCTATTTATATTTAAGTGTAACTTTTTTTATTTATTTGTTGTTTTTACAAAAGTGGCCGTAATTTTCAGAATTAGCAAAAGCTTTTTTGTAATGTTTATTTTGTTTATCTTTGATTAGTGGTTCATAATCACCGATACTTTTTTTTTTTTATCTATTAGTTATAGTCAAAGATTCTTTTCTAACATTTAGTATGAATTTTAATTCTTTACATTTTCTATTTATAATAATAATAAAATTTTCTCTTATACTTTATAATAATTTATACTTTGTAGCAATATATTGTCCATTGATGACGAACTGTTTACTCCAACATCCAGTGTATGTTGTGTGTGTATGTGACAGTGGGTAGAAGTAGTACTTTTGTTACTTGGCTGCTGCTCTTATTATTAAGATGGACAGACAACACTGGTCTTCACCCATCCCCTAAATTTATGATTTATTCTGACAAAAGAAATCTTCTTGAAGTTAAAAATTTGGCAAATCTTCTTGTTATAAATTTGATAAATCTTCCATTGTATGTTTGGGACTGCAGTGATTCAGTTTGAATGTGGCTAAGAAACCATAACACTGCTGATAACACTAGAGTCAAAATGCATCATACTTTGGAACAGAAATATGATGAGAACAGAATTTAAATCTGGAAATATCTTAATAAATAAATGTTTTGTATTATCAAAATGGCTTAATTCTTTTTTGATACTATAAAGTGATTTGTTTCCATTTTCAGATTGAAAAGAAAAATAAGTTCATGAAGATTACCTGCTTTGATAGAACCGGTTCCTGGAAATTTGAGATGCCATCATCAGAGTTTTCTAGTCGGGTGTGCTATAGTATATTAATTAAAGAACAGGTAATTTATTAAATAATAAACATCCAAGTTTTATATATTACAGTAAAAACTTCGTATTGCGGTTTCAAATAACCGCAAAAACAACAGAATTAAATCAGCCGATCATGTAACATGAAAGGATTATGGTAGTCGCTAAACAATGGATGACACGTAAACCGGAAGCTGTCGTTTCGGTTTTCACAAGTAGACTGAAGTGAAACCAGAAACATTCATCACAACTTGGGTAACATTCGAGCACAGTCAGAAGATTAGGTTTCGAAGAAATCAAAAAATAAAAATGTCATAATAGCGCCAGGTAACACAACGTCACCTTGATAACAACATTTCTAAGCCAGCCAAATTAAATCATGTCGTGCTAGACAATTTTATCTCTCTGTCTTGAACATTTATATGTTTACCCTTCGTTTGTGCATCGAATATTTCTGTCACATCTGGTCTGATGCTTCTGCTAAGTATTTTGAAATTCTGGAAAAATACAAAGAAGTATCTGCAATATTATCGGTCCGGAACTTGCACCTCAGCTTCAATCATTTAAGCACTGTCGTGACGTAGCTTCTCTTTGCATTTTCTACAAATATTTTCATGGGAATTGTTCTGGTGTTCTCTTTGGCACCTCGAGTTCATAAATTTAACTCGAAGAGAAAATAATCAAATAATCAAGATATTGATACTCCACACCACTTGAAATAAAAGGTTAGGAAGGAAACCTCCTTCAATACTGGAAAGAGCGATAACGGCTATTGGATTTGAAAAAAAACTATTTTCCCGAGAAATTATTAAAAAAAGGATTTTATAAATTTCAACCGACAGCAGTACTGACCGTTCGGTCAATGAATGCTAAATATTTCCTTATAAGGAAAGGGCTAATATTACTATTACTATATTGGCAGATAGTTATCTTCATTTTACTGTTGAAATTTCTAAATATAACTATATATAAGTTCTATTCTAATAGTTTCACATTTTTTGCATATGGTACTCAATTTTTGCCTAGGATCTTTAAAAATTTAAATGCAACATCAATCCTCATTTTCTGTCTCCCTGAATAATCTTTTTATTGTCCTTTTTCCTCAATAATATTTTTCTTCACTCTTTTATTCTCAGTAGCCACTTGCGTCTTAGTGGCTTTATTGCTTTGCTTCGGATGAAATGATTAAGAACAAAGAAAACTTAAGAAAAATTAACTAATCACAATCGTTAAAAGTTGACAATAAAAATTAATCTTTAAATATATTCAACAATTCTATCTGATTCAAGGAAAAAATACAAAGGGTGCTGAAAAGAAGTTTCCCAACCCGAACGATATGACTCAAAGGTGGGCGTTTTCAACTGTTTGGTGGACACTGAATAAAGAATCGTGGGCAATTGGAAATGCATGTGAACGATAAAGGAATTTGAATATTAAAAAGGTATTTTATTATAGGGTACTCGAAAAAAAAAAGAATTAAAGGACATATGCAAAGAACCTGTATAACTCCCCAGACCCCTCAAAAAAATAGGAGGCTAAACGGGAATAACGGTTACATTCCTAGATAATATATAAATATCCCCGTAACGAATAGTTTGGTATTTTCTACAACCCCTTTCCTACAGACGAAATGTCGCAAGTCTTTCGATACTATATTGCTATTTCTATGGAAAGTGTTCAGACGAACTAAATTCCTTAGTTTCGCCATTTCTGACCTTCACGGCTAGGACCCGCAATGCCACGCACATTGTAGCGAACTACCATCATTCCCTTCGTATTCCTTAACTTAGACTTTACTAAGAACGACAAAGGACAGGAAATTATGTATAGCTATGATGACCCAGGTCCTGAAGGGACACCGCGTATAGAAAAATATTGATTTGATGCATGTTCGAGGTAAATCAAAATTAATATAAGTATTCATATTATGAAGTAGACAAACGTAAATTTTGCGTAATAGATTTGTTTACATTCATAATAATAATAATATATATATATATATAGTGGTGTACTCTCCCGCTTGTATGAGGGTCAAGTAGCTCAGTTCCTAGGAACCAATAGCCAGACACCAGCACATATGATTTGATTATAGTGGTGAAGGTTTTGTACTGAACCATCCACACTTTTTGAAGGGCTGAATACAGAGACCTGGTTCACTATATGCCACAAGGTTCCCAAATAAACATCAGCAGGTTTTGGATTCAGAGTTGTCCTTCTCCTAGACCAGTTGCCATCCAAGGCTATAGAACCCAGTCTGTCCTGCTATTTACCCATATCTGGAGTGAGAAGAAGAGGATTCATACCTTTCCCAAGGGTATTAGCATGTAAGTGAATATAATGGATTTGACTGGAACTCGAACTCGCCTCTCCGATTTCTCAATTCGAGCCGCTTGGGCAGCAATCCATCTTTTATAAAAGTTTTGTTAAAAACGGCTGACAAGCTACTGCGGTTAAGTTTTTGCGTTGAATTTTAAAAAAATTCTTGTGTTCTTATAATTTTTTTTTTTTTTTAGGAGCAGATATTTATAAGAAATATATATATATATATATATATATATATATATATATATATATATATATTATATTTATGCTCTACTTTTGTATCGAGCACTATTTTTTAAAAATAATAACTAAAATACTAAGGAACTTTTTGATTATTTACCTAACCAGTTCATTCCTATTTTCTATATATTTTCACACACAAACACACACACACACACATATATATATATATATATATATATATATATATATATATATATATATATATATATGTGTGTGTGTGTAGAGAGAGAGAGTACATATAATCGATCTGTTGGTATATAATCCGGGTGGATACTAGTAATATTAATTATTAAAACTGATCCACAGAGAGCTCTCGATGTGTTTAATATAACAGAGCATAGGTATTTTTTTTTTACAGCTAAGGTGCTGATGATAGCCGCGTACAGAACGACTTGAAATAGACTATCCCCATGTTGAGGTAATTTTTGATTTTTGGTGTAATATATATATATATATATATATATATATATATATATATATATATATATATATACTGGGTGTAACAGCATATTAGTATATCCCACAAAATGTTTAATATCTAAAAATTACTAAACTAATTGAATTTCTTTTTCCAGGTTTGCAGATTACATGTTTAGTCGTAAGAATCACTGAAAAAACTTTTGAGTTATTCAGCTAGAAAGAGAAAAGGTTAAAATCGTTTAGTGTCAGCCCCACTATGTCTCCACAAATGAGCAATGGTAAGAGGAAAAAAAGATCTTTCAGGCCTACAGTAATGGTACCAACATTCATACTCTGGCCTCCACCCTCAAAGTTTATTCAAGAACCATCAAGAGAAGAGCGAATAAGTTTAAAAAAAAGAGGGAACAGTAGAAGAAAAAATCTGGATCAGGAAGTCACAACAGCAAGGGGGATCATCATTTCAACTTAGGGCTAACTACATTCTTATTCTTCAAAGACCAATAGTCTTATAAAAACCTCGGAGAATTCCAGTAAGATATCTTTAATCATTTCTAAGATACAACGGTCCAAATCTTATTCTAACAAGTGGAAAATTTTTCTGTTACACGATTTTGAAAATTGTCCTGTTACACGCGGTACATACATACATACACATACATACATATGTGTGTATGTGTATATATAGACACGTGTACACACACAAAACAAAATTGTATTTTTGGTATGTCTGTGGAATTGGCTTAATAGACACAGAATCAGGAATTTTATAAATGCTACTACTTTGAAATGAGTTGAATATCTACGTTATTCTGTTTGCGAAAATTCTTTAATGCGTTTGCCAGGGTTTTATTGAAAGAGAACCAGTAGACATAATTTGAGGAAATAGTCAATCAAATGCCGTCTTTACCCCCTAGGGAAGTCGAGTTGAACCAGTCGAGGGCGAATTCGACATTGATTTCCTTCTGACTCGTCACTCGCGCGACTCCGCCAACAAATCAGAGTTAAAATTTTGGTCATTTCGTTTTCCAATGAAATCGATCAAACTCAATTGAAGAGGAAATCGCTCGTCCCGAAACAGTCCGCTTATTCCTGCTCAATCGGTAAAGGCAGTGCTTGTTTCATACACAGGTTATAAAATCCTCTCTGCTGTCGGATTAAAGAACTGGAAATGATTATTGGGAGAATGTCTGGTGAATGTGGTGGCTACACCCTTCGTCGAAAGTCTCTAGAATGGTTCTCAAGCTAATTCAGCGGAAACTGTGGCCAATGACATTGCATTCTTTTTTTTTTTAGTCTAACCCATTATTTCTGGGGTACATGGAGTCTATAAAAGAGTCAGGAAGCAGCTCAACATACCTGCCACCTCTATTGGGTACCTTACACAATCATCTTTGTACCTCTATTAGGTACCTTACACAATCCACTTTGTACCTCTATTAGGTACCTTGCACAATCATCTTTGTACCTCTATTAGGTACCTTACACAATCATCTTTGTATAAACTATAAAACCTTTAATTATCTGCATTGTAAGTAAACCTTTTTTAAAGTATATGTTCAGCTTATCTATATATAAAATTCTGTGACTTCCGTTAGTACGTCCATGAAACCCTCTAAAATAGCCACACATTGACCGATCAAAACTAAAGTTTCGTGCTAAATGCAAACAGGTAAGGGGGCTACAAAATACAGTTGTGGTGCGTAGCCTTGTTCAACAAATTTTCATTAAGTTTTTTGGAAAAATTTATTTCATATACAAAATACTCCCACTATTTAAAAAAAAACAATTTACTGATTAAAATAACAAATGTTTATTTAATAAAAATACAATATTGATTTTTGCATATCTTTTCTTTAAGTTTTTACATATACAAGAATCCATTTTTACAGTTCGCCTTGTGTTTGCGAGAACTAAACAAATCGCAAGGTCAAACGCTTCAGAAAATTAACATTTGGCTTCAGAAAGAAATATTTACGCATGGCCAGTTGTATGTTGCATGCTCAAGAGTAAGAAATCCCAATAATTTATTTTTCACTGTTAAAAAAAAGGAATAAAAGAAAATTTCTTAAAAAGGATAGTTTATCAAGAAGTCCTATATAATTAAAGAAACTATTAAACCGCGAAATAGGGTTTTTTGTTAAAGTATCTTCGAAATCAGCTTATTCGTATTTCAGCGATTGCTTTGCAAAATTGAACGAAACGTAGACTTTGTAAATTTTGTTAAAAAATGTAAGTAATAAATTTAACAATAATAAATACTGTGAAAATATCAAAACAATTGTCCAAAAATTCTAGTTATTACAAACAGCAAGAAAGAGCGTTTCTGTATTAATGTATTCGTACATCAATATATATATATATATTCTTACAGAATCTCCATTATTCACGAGAATCGCCATTGTATCCATTTAACGTTTCACAGAGGATCCATGATGCCTTTGGTTTTCATTTCTCTTATTCAATCTAATAAAGAAAATTCAGAATATCACTTAAATTTGAAGGAATGAAATCTATATATAAAATTCTGTGAGTTCCGTTAGTCCGTTCGTCACATCTTCTAAAACAGACATACATTTACCGATCGAAAACAAATTTTGGGGAGAAGTGCAAACAGGTAAGGGTTACAAGGTACAGTTGGTTTTACTGGGGTACGTAGCTTAGTACAATAAATTTTCATTAATTATTTTGGAAAAATGAAAAGTTTTTTATTTAACATAAAAAATACCTCCACTATTTTAAAAACAATTTGAAGATTAACATAACAAATACTTATTTAATAAAAATGTAATATTGTTTTTTGCATATCTAAGTTTTTATATATACAAGAATCCAGTTTCCAGTTCACCTTGCGTTTGCGAGAACTAGAAACAAATCACAAGACAAAACGTTTCAAAAATTTGGAAATTGGCTCCAGAAAGAAATATTTACGTATGGCCAGTTGTATGTTGCATGCTCAAGAGTAAGAAATCTTAAGAATTTATTCTTTGCTGTTAAAAAGGGAAAAAGAAATTTTCTTAAAAAAATATTGTTTTCTATTAAGTCCTATAAAATTAGACTCAATTAAAGAAATTATTAAACCGCGAAGTTCGGTTTTTGTCAAAGTATGTTTTCAAACAAATCAGCTTATTCAAATTTCTTCGATTGGTTTGCGAATTTGAACGAAATATAGTGTTTGTAAATCTCGACCAAAATGTTAGCGATAACTTCAACAATATTAAATACTGTGAGGATTTTAACATGCGTTAGCTTGTTACAGAAATATTCTAGTATTTTAAATTAGAGTTAGTTTTTAATCCATTTTCAGTCAATTCGATTCTCAGGGAGCTAACAGCGTGTATAACCTTTGTCTCATGTCAACTTGAGATCAGTAAAATGCACTAAGACGCTAAAAGTCATGGAATTAACAGTACGTAAATACAATGACAGGGGACGCCATTATATTTTAGCCACATGGAAATGTTCACCGTCTAGGTTGCACATGGCAATGGGAAGTGATTTATCGGAATTCAAACAGAGCATGAACGAGCGCGCATAACAGATATGATTTTTTCAATTCTGAAATTTTAGGAACATTTCGCACCCTTCGATTTGCGGTGTCACGTGTACAGCAGAAATCCCATGGGATAGGCTTTATCTCAAACCGTGTACAGGGCAGTGCTCGACCAAGAACCCGTAATAAATGTGATCGGAGGCGTCTGGTTTGAACTGTTTGCGTCGATAGACAAGCAACACTGACTCAAACCTTAAACGCAAGAGCAACCAAACACATATCCAGTTGGTCAGTAGGGTGTTATTTTTTATCTTCCACTGGGTATGGGAGGAAAAGGCTAACTAGGATTAACCCGTTAAAACTTCTTTTTATGTGCCATGTCCTTTCAGGATGTAGGCGATCATGGATCTCCACCTCCTATCCTTTGCAGTTCTCAACAAGTTCCTTTTCTCTGCTTCCTCCTCCAGACCACGTTCTGTTATCCACTTGCTTATGCCGCGCCTTGTTTTCCCTTGTCTCTCTTACCCTCTATTCGACCCGTGAGCACCACCCCTGGGCTCGTAACGTTTCGGGCTGATTTTAATGAAGTAATTTATATATTATATATATATATATATATATATATATATGTAGATAGATAGATACGTAAGTTCAACTTCCGGAATAAATCATCGATATTGGGACATATGTATAAGTCTACCCCCATTTGATCATCGATATATTTGTCACATATCGCTCGACCTATACACAGTTATATACGATAACTACTCTTTCATCCATAGTACAATATCGCATGTATTTGTTTTGAAACTTACGGCCTTATCATGTTAAAACATCGGTTCCTGCACGATCACCGAAGTTAAGCAACGTTAAGCCTAGATGGGTGATTACATAGGAATACTAAGTACTATAAGCTTAGATGCTCAGGTGGTGTAATGGATAATAGCTCGAAATTGTTGATAAGAGAACTGAGTTTCAATTCCAGTTGGATTCGTTATATTCACTTAAGAGCAAATACCACAGGGAAAAGTATGAATCCACTTCTTCTCCCTCCAGATATGGGTTAATTAATAATATGTGTATCTCTAAAACCATTGTTATCTCCAACCCCACAAAAAAGAAGAGAAGATTATAATGATTTGTTCTAGACTTAAAGAAGTTAAGATTGTAGTGATCGGAGAAACATCCCCCTGGGAGTCTGCTCCACAAAATAGCAGTTTTTGAGAAAAGGCTGTTCACATTCTTCTTAGCAATAAAATATGAAGTGGGGGGAGGTTGATTCGACGCAGTGTACGCGGCATGGCAGGTCTTAGCTGTAAAGGTCTGAACTGGTGGAGGTAAGGAATGTAGTTCGCCAGAACCTTTTCCATGAGAATAACAATAGAGTATCAATGAGTGTGCGATGTTGCGTCTGTGAGAAAGTGGTTGTAGAGTAGAAAATATTTCATCATCCATAAGGCCGCGTAAATCTTTAATCTGACTCTTGTAAAAAGAGTATTTTTGTCAGCAGGGAAATAATTTTGTTTTTGACTGAAAATTTGTTTAAGTTTCATTGTTCGAGAAATATGGATTATCGGCGATCAAGAATCAATAAGGACATTCATATGCATAATTATTATTTTATAAATCTATTTTTTTTATTTAACGCTCATTCTTGTAGCATTTATGTGATCTAGTATATTTTAAATTAGATTTATGATTGCTTTGTTTTGATAGTAGATGACATAATATCAATGGCGCGGTTTAAGGAATAAACAGCAAAAAATAGAAAAACACACAAGAAAAAAAAGTAAAAAGGCAAAGAAAAAAAGAAAAAGACGGTAAAAAGGAAAAGAAAAAAGAAAAGGAAGATAAAGTAAAAGGAAGAAAAAAGAAAAGTGAGAAAAAGAATAAAAAGGAAAAGAAAAAAGAAAAAGGACAAAAAGGAAAGGAAGAAAACGAAGAAAAAATAAAAGAAATAAAGACGAAAGACGAAAAAGAAAACAAACGAAAAACGAATAAGAAAAAGAAAAAAAAGAGAAAAATGAAAATTGAAAAGAGCAAAAAAAAAAAACGAAAAACAATAGTAAAAAAATAAAACAATAAAATTAAAACAAAAAGAAAATTAAAGGAAAAAAATGATCAGTCAAAAAAAAAAAAAAAAAATAAAAAAGAATGTAAAAAGGAAAAAAAAAACGAAAAACGAAGAGAAACAGTTTGAAAACGAAACGAAAACGGTGAATACAAATAATTTTGCAAATAACTTCAGGAGATCGTGATCGTTCGGTCCGTGAGTCACACAAAACTCGGAACTGATGATGTACAGTGGGAAGAGGCAGAAGAGGGTCATGATTATCCCAAATGGCTGGAGTCTTGTCGCCATGAATCATAATTCAACTCTTGAGGAATCAATGCCAAAAGCGACGCCAATTCAAGGGCGCCATTGCAAAACAAAGATAATAAAAAAAACAAAGATAAAAAAAACAACAAAAAAACAAAAACAAAAACAAAAAAAGACACCAGTGATGGAGGCGTGTTTATCCAATGAGCGATTTTTTTTTGTCGGTTCAACAGATGTACGATGTGGGCACAAGGGAGACAGATTGTAAGCACGAGAAATGAAATCGACAAAGAGATTCTACATATCAGCCGAGTCTGCTTCTGTTCATTTAGAACCATCGTCTTTGACAGAGGCACGAAACCACATCTCCCTGCATTCTTTTGTTTGAAGTAACGTGGAAATATCAACATCTTGATTGTGTCCCTATTTTCTATTATTATGCGATATGAATTTTACAAAATGTTCACCTAATAAAGGCCAAAGAGCCACTCAAGGTAGAGAGTAACTAAATGAGGTTGTTGCATGGACATATGGGGGTGGATTAAGTGCAAATTATAAGGATATGTAGGATAGGTAATGGTTGGCCATTACTTATCATTATGTAATGCTAACACAATCGCCATTATATTTTTAATCATTTCACCCCAAGCAAGGCAATATAGCCATTAAGACGCAAGCGGAGGGGGAGGTACCGAGTATTAGAAAAAGAAAACATTAAGGAGAACAATAAAGGAACAGGAATTAGGAAGACAGATGATAACGAGGTAGTGCATTTGGTCTGTAACAGGATACATGTATGTTAAAACATTCATTTATGGTTCTTGCAAGCTACTACAGAATATGCTGAACACTATTAAAAAAAACTACCCTACACTTGTACAGTAATCTGCTGATGGGTCAGATTCATAACATGAAGCGATCAAATCGAATAAGCTGGAAACATGTCTTGAGACCAAATGACACGATTATCAAGATGCAAAAGAGGTGTCCTTTGGTACAGGTGAAGATAGTTTTTTGGCGGTTGACGCCTATGAAGACACAAGGAATACAGTATATGTTTAACAGCAAGTTGACTGATGGGTTTAGAAGCACCAGTGTTGAATTCAGATATGCTCTGATGAAATGTCTCCTCCTCCCCCCAAATTGTATGATTCTCATCTCAGTCTCTGATGGCGTCATTATTGCATCACCTGGAGGTGCTTGCAGTTTACAAGGACCACTGATTTTTGTCAGGAATGCATATATTCCTGCTCTTGTTACCCAATGAAAATCTCAATCATTTGTCATGGGACAGAGTAAACTCTGATAATGTTCACCTTGTACAAGACCCAAGAGCCACCCGAGATAGAGGTTTACAGATTAAGCGGCATTGTATATAGAGATATGCATGGGTCAATCCTAGACTTGAATAGGTTAAGATTGTAATGATCGGGAAACATCCTCTTGGAAGTCGATTCCACAAAGCAGTGGCTCATCGGAAGAAGCTGCTCCAATGGAATGAGGGTGGTTCGCTACATTGTGCGTGGCATGGCGGGTTTTGGTCGTGAAGGTCAGAACTGGCGCAACTAAGGAATGTAGATCGTCTGAGAACTTTCCATGGAAATAGCGAGAGAGAAGCAAGAGGCTTGCAACGTTTCATCTGTGGAAGAAGGGTTGCAGGATGGTAAATAATTTACCACCCACAAAGGCCGCGGAGACGATTTTGGATTCTATCGAGAGTGGAAAGCGAAGACTGAGCTACTCCTGTCCATACATAACAGCAGTAATCAACTTTCGGCCTGAATTGTCTCTTGTAAACGTAGAGGATAGCAAGAGGTGTCAGGTACTTATTGGAAAGGTATTGGGAACCGGCCATTTTCCCAGCATCTTTCGTGACGGAGCATAAGTACGGGTTCCACTTGAGGTCTGCGTTGAGACACTCAAGGTACGTAGTTTCCTTGAGAGAACATCTGATCATCGTGAGAGGTGGAAATTTGAGGCCATCCTAACAATGATTCTGTGATCAAAAAGGACGAAACGCGCTGGCTAAGATAAGAAATCTCAGTAGAGACGATAAATTTTTAGCACCCCGCGTATATCATGTCTGGCACTGAATGAAATTTTAGTGACAAAGAAGATTTTGTAGGTTTAATTTTTTCAGGCCTGCTTTGAAATCAATATTCAAAATCCTGTATTTTTATTTGAACTTGAATCACAACCCCAAGCACCAACTTTTTTTGCGAGGGGTGTGTCCCGTTTTCATACGCAGCCGTTGAAGTAGCAAGTAAAGTTTTAGAGACAAACACTAAATGATGAAATATTACAGTAGGCCGTATATGACAAAATATTCGCGACTGCATGCTCTGGATCACTTTTCACCACTGTTTAGCAACTCATTCTTTGCCTTTCTTTCACATTTTTTTCATTTTTTTTGTGTCTTCATTTTTCTCATTTTCATCGTTCTTTTTATTCATTTTCTTTTCCTTCTTTTTCTCTTCATTTCTTTCTTTTATCTTCCTCTTTATTTTTCCATGACTCCTTATTTTCTTTCCTTTTCTTCGTCGTTCCCTCTTTAACTTTACTCTTTTATGTTTCACTTTCTTTATCTCTTTTTCGCTTTCTTCCTTTCCCCTTCATTTTTCACTTTTCATTTCTCTTTCTTTCGTATTCTCGTTTCTTTTTCTTCCCCTCTTTCTTGCTTCAATGTTCGTTTCCTTCTCTATCTCTGTATATCTTTCACGTTCTCTCTCCTTTATCTCCCCATGTACCACGCATGCGCAGATAATCTAATAAATACTTAATTACCCGCCTCCGCACACACTGAGTTCAACTTACACAAAATCAGAAAAACAGTTAATTGCAGTCTGTTGAACATTTCTATACAATGAGTCGATTATGGAAGGTTGATTGTGAACAAAAGTTGTTTTTTGTGGAGGACGACCTACTAATGATGTCTTTCCTCTGAAAAAATGTATCTATTTAAACGCACACGAAAAACAGATAAAAGTGGCGTCGACAAAAGACAAAATATAAATGTCACCCGACGTCCAGGTTACATCTGTTACCTGACTGACTTTTTCTGCTGCACAATTTACATGTAACGTGAGATTTCAGAGTAAACCGCAATTTGAGTCGCCTTATGCAGCACCGTAAAACTGAAAGGCATATCTGTTAATATTGTCAAGAGTAAAAAAACAAAACAAAACAAAACAAAAAACAAGCAGGATTTGTTGTTTGCTGGTAAGGTCACCAATTAAAGGCTTACTCCAGACAGAGTAAGTATTTTTTAAACTAAAGTTCATACAACAGAAGGCCCAAGAGCCTTTCAAGTGATAATGAATGAAGTGTGGGATATGAAAGTAGGAGGAGGAAGTAGGAAATGATTATAATGATATGGAAGCGAGATAAGGATTTTTTTTTAATATTTTTACTAAAATTCACCCATTATAAGGCACAAAAGCCACTCACTGCCATACAAGAGGTCATATAACATTTAGTACTCTTTTCCTTGTTTCTAGAGAAGTCTGTTCTATTTCTTAATACTTTGCTTAGCTTTTGAAACGCGTCTTTGGCTATCTCAATGTGCCTTCGGATTTCAGTGTCACACTTTCTTTCTTCTGTTAAAACACTTCTCAGATATTCAAATTTTTTGTACTTGTTTGATTTTGGTATCTCCAATTTGCAATCTGCATTTTGGGTTCATTCTTTTGCTACCAATTTTGCAATCTGTCTTCTTACAGGTCATGTTTAATTCTTTTCTTCTCGTTTTCCTTCACTACCTTCTGTAGGAGATTTTGTAGTTTTCTTTCTGTGTCTGCTACCAACACTGTGTCATCTGCATATCTTATGTTGTTAAGATTGTAGCCTTGAATAATGAACCCTAGTTCTTGCTGCATATTGAATAAGTAATTAATTTATAAGATATTTTACAACAACGTCGACATTCTTAACACAAACGTACACTCACAATTGTTATTATTTTTGTGGGATGGTTCTGTTGTACTTGATATAAAAGGTCAGAAAGTAAAATTGAATCCAACTGAAGAACGATGCCGAATAAAAGCTGTTGACGGTATACATATGCTAGGGTGTAGTAGATGTAATGATAATATTTGAAAAGGTTTTCGGCCATCGCGTGTGATATAGTAACAATCATATCAGTGCATCTTCTGTTTTTCGCTTTTAGAGGAAATCATGTATATTTCTCAGAATTTAAAGAGGAACCTCGTAGAGGGGTAAAGAGGAACTTTATTACAGAGTAGGGAGTTCGATCATCACCGAGTGCCCTATACAAAATTTGACGTTTAATAAACCTACAAGGATTGACATGTCGAAGAAAAAAACAACCAAATTAACCTAACATTACTACAGAGTAGTGAGTTTGATGCTCACAAGGTGACTATACAAAATTCGACATTAAATAACCCTACAAGGATTGACATGTCACCCCCCTAAAAAAAAAAACCTAACATTACTAGAGGAGTGCCCTATACAAAATTTGACATTAAATAACCCTATAAGGATTGACATGTCGAAAAAAAAAAACAACCAAACTAACCTAACATTACTACAGAGTAGTGAGTTTGATACTCACTAGGTGCCCTATACAAAATTCGCCATTAAATAACCTTACAAGGATTGACATGTCATAAAATCAACCAAACTAACCTAACATTACCACAGAATAATGAGTTTGATACTCACTAGGTGCCCTATACAAAGTTTGGCGTTAAATAACTCAACCAGCATTGATATGTCGTAAAAACAACCACTCTAGCTTAAAATCTTAATTTCCAGTGGCAATGACCCAGCTCTATCTACATTTAGTTTTTAATATATTAATTTTTTTTTTTATATTTTTCTGAGAAACAAACAAATATACAAGAAATAATTACAAGAAAGGATGTTGGAAAAAAAATCAAGGGATTTTTTCTGCGCATTACATTATTATAATAAACAATATATATTCTTTCTTTTGCATCATCTGAAATGCACTAGATCTGATCATCGAATAAATAAAATTATCAGAAGCCTCTAATTTTAATATTTGAACTTTAGAGGTCCTTGCAGTTTCAATATTTGAAATTTATTTTAACTAAAGCCCCTTAAAATTAAGGGACAGTTACCCAACAATACTGTGAGACTTGGCTCTCTAGCCTTGGTTGGCAGCCAGTCTATAATAAGGAGAAACTTTGCATTAAAAGTCCTTAATGTCATTGGGAAAGACATGGATCGAGCTATGGGTTATTACCACGCGACAAGCCATAAAATCACGAGATGCAGTGGTAGTTGTGTGGCTATATCTCTCCCGGTACATTCCAGCACTGGGAATTTAGTGAAACCTGCAATAGAGGCTCAGTGATTTTTTCACTAACTATTCACCCAATATAAAGCCCAATAGGCACTCAAGGTAGAGAGTTAATGTTGTATGAACGTAAGTGGAGGAGGTGATAAATGAGGATGTTTTAAAGAGTATAGTACCTGTAAAGAACCTGTTACTAACGATTAGAAAGGAAGAGATTAATTATTTGGGATAGGTAATGAGGAAAGAAAGCTTAAAGAATTTAATACTCACATGGGGCATCAAAAGGTGAAACAAGGAAAAGCAGCAGTTTGAGCAATTGGATGCAGGATCACGTTCTACAAAAAGAGAGAGGATTCATGGTGGAGGAAAAAGAACTACAAAAGAGGAAGCTATGGAGGACCATGATCATTGACGTTCTTGAGGGAAATGTTGTTAAGAAAAAACAGAGGAAGTTGTGGAGTACTCTGATCAGTCGAGTCCCGAAAGAGAGAAAGAAAGAAACTACTTAGCAAGTTTTCTCAGTATACCGCTTACCAGAGACATTTTTATAATTTGTATATACAAAATAAATCTTTGGTCATTTATCTAAAGAAGGGTCCAAATTCGTTTCTTCTACCCCAAGCATCGTCTAACCTCGAGATCAGTACCACAGAAACGAAGAGGAAACAACAAAAAAAAGGACATTGCAGAGAGTCATAATCACCCACGCTCTGAAGAAGTATCAGAGAGAGAGAGAGAGAGAGAGAGAGAGAGAGAGAGAATGTACTTTAGACATGGTCTACTTACTGAATAAAGTTTATTTTTCATTTGTTAGCAATCAGATAAATATATTCCCAGCACACACATATCAGAATGCCATGTAGCACGGATACGCACATGATTCATTCTTCTTTTCGTCAGTAATATAGAGAAAAAATGATTCCAGTCAAGACCAAACATAAGCTTAGGCCTTTATTTAATATTCATATTTTTTCAATCAATTTCGAAAGATTCTTTCCTACGCTATGTACTATTTTTCTGAGATAGTGTCAATAAAAAAAGAAATGATTTTCTTTTATTGATTCGTGTTAAAAGGTCAAATCGTGTCTAAGCAAGTGAATGAGACTAATTTCCGTCCATCAATACAAACAGATATTCAAGTGGGAATTCAAATTTGAACGCTGACCCAATTCATTACTTCCTGACCTGTTGTTCTCCAAAGATGCAAAAGTGGAATTGACGCTACTTGGCGAAAAGGAGCAATATTTCTTCTTTTTTTTTTATGACTGAACATCGAAGCAGTTTCGCTTTTAAAGATGGCCAAGTTAGATTTTTAACTTTCTCTTCGTCGATTCAAAATGAAGAGCTAAATTTAAAAACACCACTTGAGACGTCGCTTAATATTTGTCTTAAATAGACTGCATGTGTAAACATGTCCGTGAGACCTGGGTCACTTATGAAAATGTTGGAACGATTTCATTAACTGTATCTTCGTCGTATATTGTGTATCCGGTGGCAAATGCATGCGGCTGATATTAATTTTCTCGAATGATGGCCAGTCCTCCTATATGGCAGTGAATGCAATATCCTCACATATGAAGAAGAGAAATGCGGTTTTACAGAAGAATGCCGAGAATACTATCGACTGAAAATGTGAGCAAAAGCGAAGTTTTAGAAAAATGGAAACAACAAGGACATATTTAAAATCCGGAAGAAACAGCTGAATTGAATTTCCCCGAGCGATGGCCAGTACTCCTATATGATAGCAAATGCTGGGTAATATCCTCACACATGAAGGAGAGACTTGAAATAACAGAAATTCGGTTCTACAGAAGGTTGCTAAGAATACCATGGCTAAAAGTGTGAGCAAGAAGTTTTAGAAAAAAAAATGGAAACAAGGAGGACAATTATTTAAAATCAGGAAGAGAGAGTTGAAATTTCTAGGGCACATAATGAGGAAAGAGGGCTTGGAAAATGTGATACTCACAGGACAGATTTGAAGGCAAGAGGGACAGAGGAAAACAATGCATAGCCTACTTATTTAACTTGTTTAAGTGCATGGCGGAACAAGGTGAATAATAAGATTAGGAGAAATAATAAAAAGACAAAATTTATCAAGAGCTACAACGGACAGGAAGTTGTGGAGAGCCATGATCGCCTACGACCTGAAGGGACATGGCACATGGAAGAAAATGAGCTTGATGTAATGGATGACTGAACAAGGTTTAGGAGAAATAATAAAAAGACAAAATTTATTAAGAGCTACAAAAGGCAGGAAATTGTGGAGAGCCATAATTACCTATGTCCTAAAGGGACACGGCATGTACAAGAAGAAAGTACATCAGAGACGGTTGCGATGGATTTGTCATGTGGTCAGGACGAAAGACAACAGGATCTCAAAACAGTTTCTATATGGTGAACTGGCTGAAGGAAAAGTATCAGCGCACGATAAAGAAATCTAAAGGTTGCATCAAAAACACGTTGAAGAAGGCCAACGTCATGCTAAATTAAATAGAGAAACATGATTAGAGATCATTCGTCCTGGACTAGAACAGTGAACAGTTAAAACAGTGAACGAATAAAACAGTGAACGAATAAAACAGTTAAACCAATTAAAACAGTGAACGAATAAAACAGTGAAACGAATTAAAACAGTGAACGAATAAAACAGTGAACGAATAAAACAGTGAACGAATAAAACAGTGAACGAATAAAACAGTGAACGAATAAAACAGTTAAACCAATTAAAACAGTGAACAATTAAAATCGTGTTGTGCATGAAAAACTAAAGAGGGATCTTCGTATGATGTTAATTTCCCTGAAAATGTTTCTAAAAAATCTGACATAATGTTACCTAAAACATCAAAAGCACTACAAAGAGATTTTGATCGATTTGTTTTTTACGGCTTATCGACCCTTTGTGTCATTTAAAGCTGCATCATATTTTGGATTGTAAGATCAATTTCTTTGCGAGTGAATATTGCATTAACAGTTTCTTGAGAATAACAATGATTTTTAACAAAGTCATATTTAACCCATAGCTGGGGGAGGGGATGAATTCATACCTTTGCCAAGACTAACGCGTAAGTGAATGTAACGAACCAGACTGAAATTCGAACATATAGACAGTCGTCATCCATTATACATTATGCGACATTTATATAACGATTACTGCAAAAGACAATCGTCGTTACCACATCTGCGCAAGACGATGTAAGACCCTAACAGGATTAAAAAGTAACAGCCCTCATATAGAATTTTTTAGTACTTGTTCCGCCATCCATTGACTCAATTTTGTCAAGTAACTTACTCGCTGTTTCTCCCTGCTTCTCTTGCCTTCATTAGGCCCTATGAGTGTTTAATTCTCCAGGTTCTCTTTCCTCCTTATATCTCTAAAATGTCCTGCTGTATCTTTCTAATTCTAAGTATAAGTGGTTTACAGGTATATGACATCGAAAAACCGGTTCCTGTAAGATCACCAAAGTTAAGTAATATCGAGCCTGGTTAGTACGTAGATATAGGACGCTTGGTAATACCAGGATCCGTAAGCTTGGATGTACAGGTGGTGTAATGAATAACGGCTCAGAATTAAAATCGGAGAGCCGAGTTCCAATTCCCGTTGGGTTCGTTATATTCACCCACGCGCAAATACGTCTGGGAAAGAATCTACCTTTTCTCCCGTCATTATTATCTTAAAAAAAAATATAATCTAAAAATATTTTCTAGCTTTCAATAAACTACAAAAGGTTGATAGGCCGTAAAAAACAAATCTGTGTAAGTATAAGTAGTTTTTTTTTTTAGACTTCCTCGCTGTTTAAATGTTCCGTCTATGTTATTCTTAACATCAGTAGGTAGAATCAGGTCAACATTTCTTTAAGTTTATTGTTCATCAGTGAAGAGATTGTCTAACATTTGTTGCCATATAGGGGATTAAATATTATATAGCAGTTCAGCACTTTCTATTTTTGTTTCTAAGAGCATTTTCTGATTTCTTAATATTTTTCTTGTTTTCTGAAAGACATTTTTCGCTATTTTTATGCATATTCAGATTTCTGTGCCATATTTTCCGACGTTTGTTACTACAGTAGCTGTATAGCTAAATTTATATTCCTGCTTGATGTCGACTCCCCCACCAGGTAGCTCATGTTGTCTCGTTTTCTGACGAGCATGTATTCTTACAATTAATAGTCAGTCATTTCTTCTTGCTTTCCATTACTAACTTCAAACTACTTGGAGACGAGACTGAGTTACTGATCCAGAGTTTATTCGAAGATAACATCATTTTTTCTTGGGAGAGGGGGTAACTAATATGATCTCGAGTGTATTTTTTCCGTTTTCATTCCTTTTCGGCTTCACCCAAAATAGATATTTTACTAAATATATACATCGATTTAAATTACAAAACAAAAACCAGAACACACACACACACACATACGAGCCCTCCAAAAACATACGAGCCCTCCAAAAACATACGAGCCCTCCAAAAACATACGAGCCCTCCAAAAACAAACATACGAATAAAATAAAAACTTTTACCTCCTTCAGTCGACATAAGAAAATGGCAGGAAGCATTTCAAGCTAAGTATGAGTCAACGTCCGTTCACGTTGCAATTTCTGCCATGGTACGTGACACACTCTCATAAATATATGGGTAATTATACGCATCCCCATTCGAACGGAATTTGTTAAAGGAAAAAAAAAGAAAAGACGTGTTTCAAGTGAACTGTTAGGTGATATCTGTCCTCCTGTATAGTAGCGAATTCTAGAAAATCTCAAAGATGCTGAGGATACCAAGGACAGAACATGAGCAACGGCGACGTTTTGGAGAAAATGGAAACAAAAAGGAAACTTATACTTTACACCAGGAAGAGACTGCTGAGATTTCTGGAGCACGTAATGAGGAAGAAGGGCTTGGAAAATCTGATACTCACAAGACAGATTGATGAGCTTGAGCAAATGGATGGTAGAACAGGGTTTGGGAGAAATAACAAAAAGACAAGACTTATAAAGAATTGCAAGGGATAGAAAGATGTGGAGGACCATGATGGGCCTACTACTAAAGGAACACGGCATGTGGCTTCCCTCTGTCTTTTCTAAAAAAATATTCTCATGGCTATTGCTCTGACAAACTTTTTCACCTCTGTTTAAGCGTACTACTTGTTTGGTATCTAGGTCCCACCCTTTTATTGCTGAAATAGTTAAATGCAACTGCCACTTCTACCTAAACAAAGGCGAAAAATGCGACCAAAGACTCGCATTTTCCGCCTGTGGAACACCCTTCCGTTTACTTGCTTCCTTGATAACTACAATCTTCAAAAATTTAAATGCAACGTCAATCGCTAAATTTTATCTTCTTGAAACCCCGTTCAACTTTTGTCCTTTCCTCGGTCCCCACTATACCCAGTCTTTTCTCTCTCCTTAACTCTCTGTAACCCCCGGGCTACTAGTGACATTCCCGCCTTGCTTGGGGTGAAATGTTTATAAAAAAAAAAGGAAAATTAAAGTGGGAAATTCATTCCAATATGGAACAAGTAACAAAGGTCGTCCATTTTGCTTGACCTTTCCCTTTGACCCTGATCTTCTCCCTTTTAGGGGAATGGGGGAAGTGTTCCCAAGGGGAAGGCGGCCCTTAGAAATTAACTTAATTTATGCTTGTTGCCGCCCCCCCCCCCAAGAAAGGGACACGATCATTAAAACACAACAAATATGTTTCGACATGATCTTCTTGTCAATGCACCGATTTCGTTGGAGAACATAAATCATATTAATGAATATTAATTGAACAATTTGCGATGAGCATTTCAGATCAAGATTAAGCTAATTAATTTCTTGATCAGTCTCCATTGTAACAATGTTTCAAGCCACAAGGCACATATTTTTATGAGTTTTTTGTCCACATTGCTTTGTATACAAACGCTCGCACAATTCTCCCATAAATACAGTAAATAATAATAATAATTATATATATATATATATTTGATCTGCAAAAATTTAAATGCAATGTCAATCGCTATCTACTGTCCACCTGCTTACTCTCTTCTCTTTCTGCTTAGTATTAATGTTTCTGTTCCTAATTCTAGTGATTCCGATTATATATATATATATATATATATATATATACACACACACACAGGCGAGTGTTTGAGATCAAATATAGATCGAATTCGGAACACCGCAAATTATACAAACGTTGGCTTCCAAGAATCGGATTCGCGTGATATATGATTGACCAGAGAAAATCAAACAGCACAACAGTAAAAATACTAGATTATCACGTCTCAGTTTGTGAGGCTTTAATAAAATTAAAACATATTAGACGGATAAACTTTCCTTATTTGTTCTTTATATGGTGTTATTAAACAAATTCCTTAATGTATTCACTCAAAAGATTACATATATAACAGGTACGAATTGTTAAATAAAGAATACGTCTTAACTAATATGCACTCTCAACTATAAGAGTGAATGCCCTAATTAGTATAAAATCGCACTTATACTGAATTTAATTAACTGGGCACACATTAATTCTACGCTGAACTAAAAAAAAAAAAATTAAGCAGACTCTTATTAATAATGACTTCCCAAACCACCTTGTAGATGAACAAATAAGACAATTTATCAAAAACTTCATCACACGTCAAATAAAAAAGGTACTTCATCAAAGGACCTTAAATAAATCAAACTCTTATAGTAACCAGATGCATGCTAACTACAAGCATGAGAAAATCATAAAAAAAATCTCATCCGTACCAATATATCTTCCATGGATCCCAATAAACAAATAAAATTAATCATATATTATAAAAAATACAATACAACCAGTTTAATTATTCGCAATAACTCCTCACCAACTGATGTAATACGTAAAATCAACATTACATATCAATTCAAGTGTTCCTTGGGAGAATGTGTCTCCGACAGAAAAAAATATATTGGATATACGACAACTACATTAACAACACGCCTTACACTACACATGTCTGACCATCCGTCCAGACATCTACACCAACATTCCTGCCCACATTCACAATATAAAAGATACTGATAGATAACACAAATATCCTACACCAAGAAAATAAATTCAAACTACAGATCCTCGAAGCAATCTGCATTAAAAAATTAAAGTCGTCACTGAATAGAATCAGCAACAAATATTATAGCAATGTTCTGAAATGCCTATAAAAGGAACAGTTTTTCACGCTTTAATGCGCGCATGACCTTAACATTACAACATAGAAGAAGTTTCACAGTGGATAATTTTTTCACGTTCTAGTGAACGCTAAGCATGATTGCCAACCGTTGCATTGAAAAGCAAAAAAATTACAGTAATGGAAACAGGAGTTAACTGAATTATTTCTATTACTAATACTCTCTCTCTCTCATATATATATATAAATATATATAGACAAACCTCTCATCAACAGATTAATAGGGAAGATGAGTGTTTCATAAAAGCCGATAGTCCATAGATGGGATGGGATTATTTTTGTGTTATAATACCACTATAGTTATTACCAGTAGTTATGAACAATGTAAATACTATAAACATGTATATATGGCATAAATAAATAATATATATATGTATCATACTTTATATACTGTACACCCATCTTTGTTTACAATTGAAGAGCTAGTCACCTTCTCCAAGTGGTCACTTTGAGAACTAATACGACTCGTTCCGCTAAGTCCGCAAATTTTAAAATTCATTGCGGACAATTTGGAAGATTTTTTCCTGCATTACATTTTTTTATTTTGCCTGCAGATTTTGTCCGTTGCATCCGAAGTTCGTTGATGGGGGTCGGTAGATGAGAAGTTTGTCTGTATATATATATATATATATATATATATATATATATATATATATATATATATGGAGGCGATGAAGTATATACACACACACACACAGGGACAATAAAGTCATTATACAGTTACTTACAATAACATTAAAGACTAAGCAATTAATCAACAGTCAATAAATTTATTATAAAAATGGTTCTGGTTAATAACAATAAAATGTTATGGAATCAATAGCAAATTAATTACCAATACTGTTTTAACTGCACGCCACCTGCTTCAATGCGTTGCTTTTTTATTTAAATAACTTTATAATGACTTTATTGCCCCCGCCATATGAAGTGATGAATATATATATATATATATATATATATATATATATATATATATATATATATATAAACCCTTATTGTTTTCATGAAGACTTCTATACTGCTATAACGTATTCTTTTTTTTTTTGCAACTATACCCAGTGAGCCTTAGGTCCCTTGAAGTTGATTTGTACAGCACCAATTAAACACATCACATGTCACTCCAACGTTTTTCTGCATAAAAGAAGAAACCAACCAATTAATTATCTAATTAATAATGAATCCCAGCAGAGAACATTTGAGTTATTCCAAACTTCATAGACGCCAAATGCTTAGTGAAACCATGTTATTTCCATCAAATAAAAAGGAAAAAAAACATGCAATTTCTGTAATAAGTAAACTGGTTGTAAAATATAATAAAAGGTTAACTGGTATCACGATGGTGCTGTGGGGAGAAAATTGACAAAGGTGATCTTAGAGTGAACAATTATTGATATTTAAAAAAAAAAAAAAAAAAACTATCCTTTGTACAGCACAAAGTCTGTGGACACCCAGTTAGGATCAAACGCACGACTGTAGTAATGTTTTGCGATATTCGTTTACTAATTGTTACTTTATGGCATGTCACCCGAAGCAGCCGTTATGAAATTTGTGAAGAAGGTAGAAATGGAATTTTTGAATAGCTATAGATCGTTAAGTACACTCCAGAATACTCAGACAAGACAAAAAGACTAAAATTGTAATCAATGTAATTCCAGATCCTATCGAACATTGGTTCCAAACGACTCCATCTGAGTAGTGTTGGTTTGAAGCTGTGAGCGTGTAATTTTTAAAAAATCAGTATCACCTTATGCAAGGCAGTAAAGCCACTAAGACACAAGGGGTTACAGGGTGTGGAAGAATTAGGAACAGAAACATTAATGATGAGCGAGAAGAGAAAAGAGTAATCAGGAGGACAGCAGATAGCGATTGACATTGCATGTAAATTTTTGAAGATTAAAGTTCGCTGAAGAGTATGGAGCCAGAAGGGAGTTCCACAAGCGAAAAGTGCGAGAAAAAGAAACTGTTATCATAGAACTTACGGTTATATCTAGCCAGCTCAACTGTAAACTGAATAGATCTCGACGCCAGTCTAGTACTGCGCTTAAATTCATAAAGTCTAGGTACCATAGCGAAGAGATCATCCAAATAATTACCATTAAAGTATTTATAGAAAAGACACAGAGAGGCAACAACCTTACGGCAATGGATAAGTGACTGAAACTGACCTGTCAGATCAGGACCAATAATATTGCTGATTCTTCTTTTGACCTCATCAATAAAGAAAACAAAAAAAAAAAAAATGAAAACATGAAAACCAGCCAAAAAAATGACGTTTTCTTTGAAATCGAAGGAAAACCATGATGAATGTTGGAAATAAATTAATATATTATTAAAGAAACAAGAAATAAAGTTCAAGAATTTGTTTCCTTTTCTTGGTTATTTCTAAAGCTCGAAGAGCATCCTGATAATAGAATAATTATTCTTGTATCAATTTCAGAACCAATATCAGAATTCGTTTAGCACTTATCAAACGGAGACAAAAAAAATCATCTATATTGATAATTTATAATGACTTCAAAAATATTTTTAAAGAATATATATTTGGATAATATGCACAAATTTATTAAATCGAAGCGGCAGGAAGAGTAAGAATTTAAAAAAAAATACTCCCTGTACAATAAAAAAAAAAAAATCAGAAACTAGAACAAAAAAGAAAATAATGCTAACCAGCAATCGCTCCTCGCTCTTCAGAGTTCAATCGTGAACTAAATATACGTGCACAATAACTAAAATCATAGATGGGAGAAGAAAAATACTGCCAGCACTATGAATCGCAGATAAATTACAATTAAAGACCCAGCAACTTTTTCTTCTACTTACAGAGGGAAAGTTGCCTAGATTTAATGTACAGGGCCTCCAGCAATTTCAAATAGTAACCTGAATGCCCCCCTGCTGTTACTGTTACAAATCTCTAAAATTAATTCATAATTTACTTTATTTTTTTTTTATTCAGGTGTTCATCCTTTGATTTCCTTTAGAATAATCAATCGAGTAATGTGGTTATCCTCAGAGGTTTGATTGGTAAGTAAGAAATCCTGTGGCATAGCTAACGGATAGGCTTGGGCGTGAATTTGGTAAGATAAAAATTCTTCTAGAACTGTGCTTTGCGTGACGGATAAGATGCTACTGGATGGACATAAAAAAAACGCCTGTTTCCACTAATACTTTCGCCACGAGACTTATAAATAAACTCTCGTAGTAGAGTTGATTGATAAATAAAGTCTCCTACCCCTTGGCGTCGCTAATAGTGAAGACAGGCGATTGTATACGTACTCGGTGTTATATAAAGTTATGTTTAACTATGCTTTGTGCCAATTCATTTGCGGAGGTGTCGATATCATTCGTTAGTCACGAGTCAGGTCACTCTACGTTACATAAGGTCACTCTCAGAGAGGTACTGGTACCATGTAACCTACTACAACTTGCCGCATGGTTGGGTTATCGGTTTCTAAACCGCTTTCCACACCAGGCTTTTCGGGTGAGGAATATGGCTAGACACCCTGAAGTATTAAAAAATAAACCTGCAAAAGTACAGATAAACTGTCTAGTAGAGTCGCTGGCCATTTAGCCCAGTAGGATAGACTAGACTCCAGTTATGCATATTACCATTACGGTGATATACAACATCGCTGGACAGAGGGCTTCCTAGACTGAAGAAAAAGGCTAGGACAGAAAGTTGCCCGATGAAACCAATATCCACATGCACCTGACCAAGGTGGGCCTTCAAGTTGGAGGACAACGGCCGCAGTTTCACTTGGAAAGAGATGGGCTCTTTCAGATCTAATTTCCCATGACCCGCTACGCATGAATGAATACCGCTTCGACTTTCAAGGTAGAAATCAATTTCTTCTTTCCTCCAGCTATGGATTAAATAATATGGTATACTGGGTTCTCTAGCCTTGGATGGTAGCTAATCTACGAGAATATTAATTCGAAACCGTACGGAAAATATCGAAACTATCTTAACCCAGAAATCATGACAGTTCACAGATAAAAAACAAAATATCAAAAAAAAAAAAAAAAAAAAAACTAATCTGTGGGGAGCCATGATTGTTTGCACCTTGAAAGAATGTGATATTAAAAAAAAAATAAACAGTATAGGAGAAAAACTTCTCTGGATTCAAAACTGAAGATGGCAACGGGAAACCACTTCAATATCTTTCCCAAGAAATGTCTCAAGAGTCACAAAAAATTAAGAGAAGGACACTGTGGAGACCCATGATTACGACGTCCTGAAGGAGTATAACAATTAAAAAGTGTTTTGTTTAGTTGGAATGTTTTCCTTAGTCCTCCAGACAGACTTTACAGTTTTGGGATATATTGTTGTAGCCTAATGCTGTTTTCTTTATTTCTATGATATTTTGGTGTCATTTGATTTTTGTTTTTAATTCCCCATTATATATTTAGAAAACATTGTGCAATTCGCGTATTTACTATTTGTAAAGTATGCTTTGTATGTAGTTTCTTTGCTTCCATAGACCTCCAGTAAGTCTTATGTATATTTTTTTCGTTATCTGCTGATTTTACTGTGGCTTATATTATTCTGCAATCAATTGCTGTTTAAGGAACATTCGTTACTTTCTCTGCAGTTACACCTGGGTGTGATTTGTACGGGTGGTGTATTGGTTGTTTTGCTGTGTTTTTTATGATTTTGTCTCATTTTATCGGTGCAACTGTAGCTGGTTTTCTGTGTTTTTGTTGAATCTTGTAGAAAGTGCTTGAGGTAGGGAAGTGTTGGCGTATGAGTCTAATTAATATTAATGTCACCCTAATTATAAACATGACGAAAAAGCATCTAGAAACATAATTCACTGGTACATAACATTCAATGATCCTAACAAACACCTAAGATTTATCATCTACTATAAAAAGGTTTAAAACATATAATTTAATTATTGCAAACAGCAAGGAAGCTCAAAGATCTCCCTGTGTAAAAATAACGTTGTCTATTAATTCTGATGCCCCCGCTGGGAGATTGCATCTATAACATCAATAAAAAAAACAGCATTATATTCTTACATCGGGCACAAATGCAGCACACTCTCTCGCAGATTGACCTGTCACTTGTCGAAACTCAGTGCAATCCGTGCACATATCAAACAGTACATCACAAACTACCAAAATACAACTATTAATGTAAGAGAAATATTTGGGAATAACACCAAAATACACTTCAGCATCCAACGCAAGGAAATACTCAAAATACTAGAAGCTATCATCATACAAAATAAAAAAGGGTACATTAAATAAAATACTCACCAGAGGAGATGGTATCTTGAAGTGCATGTGGTATATTTAATGTGTGTATATATTAAATTAATATAAGAAAAAATACAAATGATTCAATACTTATAAATAATAATTAAACAAATGACTAACGTAACTTTTTCAATAATTTTCAACACTTAGAGAGGAGCGCTTTTTCAGAAAAGAAAAAAGAAGAAAAAGCACAGTATTTGACAATATTCAACAATATTTCGATAGTAGGTCTGTCTTCTAGGTATATTTTAAAAAATTACAGGTATAAAATTGTCAAAAATTGATAAGTCTTTGTACAAACGTCGCTTGTCTTCTAATGAAAAAAATATTCAGAATCTACCGGCATTTCGGTCCTTAAAAGGAATGAGGATAATTACGTATGCAAATTGCTTACGGTCAAATCACGCTGAAACACCGGTTCTCGTACGATCACCAAAGTTAAGCAGCGTAGAGCCAGGTCAGTACTTAGATGGGGGACCGCTTGGGAACACCTGGTACTGTAAGCCCCCAAAGTCCAACCCTTACCTCACAGTCGGTGGGGGGGTGGGGGTGAAAACGGTAGTGTCAGAGCTATGCCGCCCGGAACTTCGTTCCTGGTAGGGCCACCCAAGGCGGACAGGTCTGACACACACGCCGGCTAACAAGGGCTCTGGTGAAAATCCAAGGAGCGTCTGCATCGGTAACCGGCGGCTTCTGGTCGTTCCTGTCTCTGCGTCTGTTGGAACCCCGCGGCAAGCAAGAACGTTATCCGAGTAGGCCTGGGTACCCTACTTCTGTAATTTATCCCAAGAATCTTCTTCTCATAACAGGAAGAAGCCGGCTCAATCCGCCCAGGGTGAATGCCGCATCAGTACAGTACAGTATGCAAATTACAAATTACTAACTTCCCGCTCTTGGGGGGGGGGATGAACAGAATGACAGGAGAGTTCCATAAAATGTATACTAAGCTGTTTGGTCGATTCCAGGTTCATGCCTTCACGCTGACGGCATTTCATTCGTTTTGACGCGTTCATTACCACTACAGCCGTTTCTTTTTCATTACAAGACAAGCAACTTCTGATTTTCTGTAGATTTGTATATTTTTATACTTGAAAATTAAAAAAAAATAATTTGAAGACAGGTATACTGTGCAAATATTGTTGAACTTTTCAAATAAGGTTTTTTTCTTTTTCTTAAATTCCGTTCTTCTCTAAATCTTGAATAATAATAATAATAATAATAATAATAGTAATGAGATAAATGTACAGAAGTTGCTTTCAAGAAAGGGAGAAATACAGAAACATACTCAATAGATGTAGATTTTGACACAAAGATTAGGGAACTGAAACAAGAAGAAGCCTATAGATACCTAAGAATTAGAGAAGAAGATGGAATACAGCATACTCAAATGAAGGAGAAAGTCAGAACGGAGTCCCACAGGCGTGTGCATCTGATACTGAATACCGGGCTGAATTCAAAAAGTAAAATATCAGCCATAAACACCTGTTCCCGTGATGCAATTCATTTACAACATCCTCAATTGGACCGTAGCTGACATTAAGTGAATGGACGCCAAAACGAGAAAGCTTCCTACTTGCCATCGCATGAATCATCCTAAGGCTGATGTTGATCGTCTGTATGTGCCCAGATCCAAAGGGGGCAGAGGATTAGTTCAATTAGAACTGTCTTACAAAACTACAATCGGTCTGCAAAGATACCTGGAAACTGCAGAAGACTAGATGATGATATGTGTCAAAGGACATGAAAAAGTAAGAAACTGCATTCAATAATAAAGAAATCCAATTAGTTCAAAATGGAGCTTGTGAAGAAATACACCTACTGAACATGAAAAATGCAATCGACCAGGTACAGAAACAATGGTAGGATAAACCTCTTCTCGATCAATATTCTGCCCGTACCAAACATGCTAATGTGGATAAACCCCGTACCCATCAGTGGCTACATAGTGCAGGGTTAAAAAGGTATTATCCTTGCTGTACAGGACCAATGCTTGCTAACTAGAAATTAACAAGCGCACATACTGAAAAATTATGTTGGCCTAAAATGCAGATTCCGTGATAACTATCCAGAAAAAAATGACCCCTTGGCACCGACTGAATATAAAATCCAGCATGACAGAGTGGGCCAGTATCTACATAGGAAAATCTGCAACTTTTACAGGAATGAAACTGCAAGAAATTGGTATGAACACCACCCAGACCCGGTTATGGAGATAGGACCTGTAACAGTTACATGGGACTTTACACAGAGAGAACAATCAAAGCTAATCGCCCAGACATCGTGATTAGAGATTACAAAAACAAAATGTGCCTCCTTATTGACATGGAGGTCCCTGAAGACTGAAATGTATCTTTGAAGATCTTCAAAAACTATCAAAATACAAAGGCATTGAAATCGAAATTTAAAAAATGCGGCACATGAGGACATCAACATTAAGTGAATGGACGTTGTATTTGGATCCCTTGGATTGATTGGAAAAGATTTCAATAGATTTATTGAAAGGATTCATAGCAGTCCATGTCTTAAAGAAATACAAAAAATTGTATTCACAAGTACAGCCCATTGCTTACGAAGAGCTTTATGTAAAATATGTGTGATCTTAGCTTTTTTTTTTTTTTTCAAAAATGCCCAGTGAAAAATGTCATGATACCTTTTCTGACATTAGGTCTCTCGTTGGGACCTGGAAAGAAATGAGTATACACCAGAAGTAATAATAATACTGATAATAATAATAAATACATTCTTTTTGTGCGGCCTCGTTTCCAGTGACCGTTATACATGACGTCACTGTAGACTATTTCAAACTTCTATCTTTGCAAAGAATACCGGGATGTAGACAAAGGAATCCTGCCAACCACTCAGACAACACGCTGGGTCTTGAAAATTATTTTGGTGGTCGAAAAGTACTTGAACAAAAGAATAACACAACAATGAAGTTCGGAGAGTTTATCCACAACTTCGAGCACAACATTCAACACTTTGTTCGAAAATTGGAAAAATGCAACTAAACAGACATAACTTATTGGTTCTGTTACTGCCTAAATATACTTTATATATAACGGAAGTTGATGAAATTACTAACCATACACATTTGTAAACAGAGAATGTAAGAAAGGATTATTGCATTTAAAAACAGATCCTGCACATCAGGTTCAGACATTACTGAATAGCGTCGCAGTTTTCTTTCAGTTTCTACGCATGATTGACAGCTACTGTTTTGAGCAGGAGAATCTGTCAAATTTTAAACCACTTGATTCATTTATAAATCCGAACATGAAAGATCTAGATATTTATACTATTCATTCATTCTCTCTCATATATATATAATATATGTGTGTGTGTGTTTTATATATGTATATAATTGTTCTGTTGAGCGTTCATCTTTGGTACCTCGACTTCATGTATATAAGCGCAGTATTAGATTGGCGGCAAGGTCTCATTTTGCAGTAGAAATATCATATATATATATATATATATATATATATATAAAAAATGAACATTGAAGTCAAAAACCCAGAGGCGACAGTCTGTTTCATGCTAGACGCAATCGTCAGGCCATAAAGATTGCGTTTCGCCCCTGGATGTTGACTTCAATGTCCGCTTAGATTTACATACGCTCTATCCCTGATATTGAGCACTTTAACCCATAAATATAACATACCTTCAAACTATATTTTATCATATTCTACATTATAAGAGGCGATCCTAAGAGAGCTAGAGGTCCTACCTAGAATTATTATTGGTAGACACGTACTTAACATAACACACAATTGAGACAATACTGATTGCAGGCACAGAAAGAAAACTACAGGACTTCTTAGACAGGGTAGTAAAAGAAAGTGGGAAGAAAGGACTATCAACTGTAAGAAGACAGAATGCGTAATTGTCAGGAAAAAGGAACAACCTAAAATGCGAACCACGAATTGGAGATATCATTCAAACAAGTACGGAATTATATCTGGGTAGTGCTACAATAGATGATGAAAAATATGACACCAAAATCCGAAGGCGCATTGGTATAACGAACGATATCTTCCAAAAGCTGAACAAAGTATTAAGAAACAGGAAAAACCGCGTTAGAAACAAAAGAGTACAAGAATGCTATGGAATATTTATCTTCCTTTATGGTAGTGAAAACTGAACAGTTTCCTTTTAGATGAAAAGGAGTCTTGAGGCAGCAGAGGGGGGGGTCTTCAGAAGGATGCTAAGAATACTATGGAAGAATCATGTCGGCAACGATGGAGTATTAAGGAAAATGACAACAAAATGGACACTTTTACTTAGAATCAAAAAGAGACTAATGAAATATTGGGGAACATGATGGGAAGTGAGGGCTTGGAAAATTTGATACTCACAGGACATAACCAACTTAACGAGCTTGTGTAAATGGATGGCAGAACATGAGTTACGAAGGATAGTAATGAACAAACAGTGCTTAGAACTAAGAAGGATAGGAAGTTGTGAAGAGCCATGATCACTCATTCTCGAAAACTGATGGCTGACAGTGAAAAAATATCACCAATCTCTTCAAAAAGACAAAAATATTTTTTCGTAATTAATGACATCATTTTTCTTTTGCGAAAAATCATTAAGTTTTCGCGCCTCTCGAATTCAACGAGAGCGTGACTCCCGGATCTACTGACAACCAAATCAACTGCAATGGAAATCGATTAATAAATGTTAAAGTAATATGGATTAAAATGAATCGATTTGCATTGAAATCCATTAGAATACTTTTTCGTCTTGATCAACATAGATCAATATCTTCCCACTACTACTAAAAGCAACATTTTTAAAAAATAATCAATCATCGGTTTCTCGTTAACCATTAACACGGTGTGTTTTTTTTTTTTGTTAAATAAACGAACATGGCCAATTTATTAGAAAACATTATTTTCATTAAATCATTTCTTGTGAATAAAAATTATATGCACCCTGATGATATAAGCATTAAGGCAAGTCGAGTTTGGAACCATGGTATAGCACTCAATTTTAACTTGGCATTTGACATGAAAAATAAAAACAAAATCTTTTTTTCAAAATCGTTACAGTTTTTTTTTTAGGAAACGAGTTCAAAGATTAAGTTTAGGTTCAAAATCATTTAATTCCGGTGATCAGTGAAAACCTTATAGCACAGACTTATGAAAAATATAATTTACTGAAGCTTTACAAATTGTATATGGACAAAATGTATGTCACAAGCACATTATTATTAAATTACTTTAAAGGGAAATTATACTTAACAATTTAGCTATATTATGATTTAATGTGTTATAAAGTGCAGTAGTTTTAGTGCGATTTTCAATAAACAATGCAAATTTTAAACATTTTGTTGTATAATTTATTCCCAGGAGTATTATGGCTTTATATATATATATATATATATATATATATATTGTTTGTTTTTTTTTTATTAATTATAATCTAGCAAATGATCTAACATCCATTGCGTAGCTTTTTTGTAATCTTTTACAATTTTTTGTTAGTTTTCACTTATGGAATACAGTAAAAAAAACAAAACAACAACAACAAAAAAAAAAAAACAGCATAATTTGCCCGTGGTGATTTATAATTAAAATTTTGGTTTGAATATATTTTCCATTCAATGTATCTAATACAAAAGATTAACTTTATTTGGATTTATTCTTGAAATAGTCAAATTTTGAATTCAGTTTGTAAGCAAAAAACCTGCAGAAATTAGGTATTTCTGTACATTTTTTCAGACGATATTTAAAACTAAATACTCAGAAATTGGGAAAAGCTATGAAGCTAATTTTTTATGCTAGTATTTATCACATCAAACTGCAGATTTCACATTGAGTGCAATGTTGATTTTCTGAAAAAAAGGGGAAAATATCAACATGTCCTAATGTGCATGTCCTGAAAAAAAGAGAACGAAATAGAAATTTGAAGCGACTTTTAAAGTTCATAGATTGCTGCCATCAGCTTGCACTATGGTTTACTTAATTACAAATCTCGAAAGTGAATTGTGTTTGTCTTCAACTCATGTGTATAACATAAGTGGGGGCGTAAATGAGGAGAGTGGAGATGAAAGTGATTAAAACTTTATAGGGTTTTTAAATAGAACTGGGAAAAGGAAATATTTTAGAATTATTACGACTGAGTAGATGCATAGCCAATTTAAAAAAAAAAGACTCCTAATGACATGCTTTATTTTTAGAAACACCAAATCGGAAACAGAGTATTGCTGCCATATCTAGGCTGAAGCTGCCCAATCCTCATTTTACAAATTTGAGAGATTTCAGAAATCGTTTGCGCGGCCTTGTGGGTGATGAATTATTTTCAAGCCTGCAACCTCTATACACACGGAGATGCTAATCTATCGCTATTTCCATGGCAAATGTTAGGACGAGCTCTATTCTTTAGAGCCACTAGTTCAGAACTTTACGACCAAGACCCGCCTTGCTACATCCACATGGTCAAATCACCCTCGTTCCCTACATACTCCAAAGAAGAACGTCCCAATAAGCTCCTTTCAGAGAACCTCTACTTTGTGGAATAAATAGTAAAAATCAATAACAAATAAAAATAAAAAATAGTAAAAATCAATAACAAATAAAAAAATAAAAAATATCAATAAAAAATAGTAAAAATCAATAACAAATGAAAAAAATAAAAATATCAATAAAAAGTAAAAAAATAGTAAAAAATAGTAAAAATCAATAACAAATGAAAAAAATAAAAAATATCAATAAAAAATAATAAAAATCAATAACAAATGAAAAAAATAAAAATATCAATAAAAAATAAAAAATAGTAAAAAAAATAGTAAAAATCAATAACAAATGAAAAAAAATATCAATAAAAAAAATAGTAAAAATAGTAAAAATCAATAACAAATAAAAAAATAAAAAATATCAATAAAAAATAGTAAAAATCAATAACAAATGAAAAAAAAATAAAAAATATCAATAAAAAGTAAAAAATAGTAAAAAAATAGTAAAAATCAATAACAAATGAAAAAAAATAAAAAATATCAATAAAAAATAGTAAAAATCAATAACAAATGAAAAAAAATAAAAAATATCAATAAAAAATAAAAAATAGTAAAAAAATAGTAAAAATCAATAACAAATAAAAAAATAAAAAATATCAATAAAAAATAAAAAATAGTAAAAAAATAGTAAAAATCAATAACAAATAAAAAAAATTATCAATAAAAGACAAGTCAAGAAGGAAAGAGAAGTCGTTCTGTCTTTTCTTAGACATTTCACTATATTTAAACCTTGTATTGCTTATGCTTCACAATCTGCTATAAATGAATGTCGTCTGCATAGCGTATGTTGCTAAGGTGACACCCACCCAAACGACTTACGCTACACGGACCACAAACTTAATGGAAGATTTAAGAAAAAAAAAATGAAAGAACTATGTGGTAACAAGGTAGTCACTGAAAGTAAGAAGAAACGACAGACATTAACTATAAGAAAACAGAGCGCTTAGTTGTCCTGGACATGACGATAAACTACATCCGGCAGCAAGGCCACCGAATCGCCTCTTAATTGTTGTTGTTCCCAGGTTCACTCTGATCCAGGGTGGTGGCACCTGTTAGGGTCTCAACTATGGGCAAATAGTTAATCCGCCAAACAAATACAAACCACTATGAAAGTAGAATAATACATTTATTATAGTAAAACTACCGGCAATACATTTTCATAGTAAAAATATTACGCGTAATATATTTTCCAAAAAAGAAAAAAAACAAAACATTATCAACAACATATTTTTGACAAAAAAATATTACCAACAATATATTTTTGCAAAAAAAATTATTAATGCTCCCAAGAAAATTAAATTTCGGCATTAAACAAGCCATAAGGAGTTGATATGCTGTTAAATAAACAAACAAAAGGGTCAACCTGAGGCGTAATTTACATATCGGGAATGTAAAAAAAAAAAAAGATCTAGCAGGTGCAGAAATTTAACTATCTGGTTAAAATTGTAACAGGCACGAAAATAATGTGTGAGAAAAATCTGAATTTGCTTAACAACAATGAAAGGTGGTTTTTAGAAATCGAATCAAGGATTGAAAAATGTCTTTTGAAATTTTTAAAACACTGTTGGATTGTTGTGTAATATCTAATATATATTATAGTGGATGCTGGACAATTTCGCTACAGATGAAAGAAAAAAACTTGAAACAACACGGATGTGCTTCGAAAAACGAATGCTGAGATGTTAAAATAGGTACCTCCACGAGATCGTTAAAAAAAGATCATAGCATGATGAAAAAGACGTCAAACTTGACGAAAACAAAATTTTATCGTCTAAATGTTTGTTATTATTAAGAGGAAAGATCAAAGTATTTTTGGGGTGTTTTTACATTTTTTAATCGTTCCTAGCACGTCCGAAATTTTCGTTAAAAATCTTATTTTTTTCTTGAGTCAGCAAAATTGACAGGTAATCGATCATGACAACCATTTGTTTTTCCATTTTATAAAAACAATGAAAATCTCAGTTTGAAATTCTTTTAAAAATCAATTATCACTTTTTTCAAAACTTATTTTAAGAAAATCAGAAATTATAATGCTTATCTAAAATATTTTGAACGAATCTTAACTTAGCTTCTGCGCCGAAAAGGTGTAATTTCAAAATAAAACAAAGCAGGTCATAAACTTTCGTGTCACTTGACAGGTGATAAATGACATATTGACGGATTCCGTGAGGATAATTTGTTCTACGGAAGGAGAAAACTGAAATTATTTACATTTAAGTGAACAAATTATTTACTTCGTTATTTTTAACGAAAACTTTCAGCGCTCTAATTTTTTGTACTTAGCTTTCACCTTTACGTTTACGATGCTTTATGGAAAATATATTATAAAGAAATTAAAATAAGACTGTTAAGAGTGAGATTAAATTTCATAAGAAAGGTATCTAATTAATTTATAGGTACCTTTCTTATGAAATTTTATCAGAAGTGTACATAAAATACTATAATTTTATGTACATTTATTACATTTTACTGCGTTATTTGTATTTCCATTCATTTTATTATTAATTTTGATATTTCATTTATGGAAAAATGCCATAACTGAGATTAATATAAAAATAAGATCATATAAATTTCATTAAGATGATACTGATACTTGTAAGTACCCTTCTCAGTTGAAATTGAAAAATCAAATTAACTTCTCCACAGGTGTTTTAATGAAAGCTAAGTACAAAAAAATTAGAGCACACTGACTGAGAAAATAATACTGAAGAGGTGCCCAGCCCTGGGGGACAGCTGCCCGAGGCCGCACCCTCCCATTGCACCAGAGGGAGGGATCAGTGCTCGCACCGAGACCAGCGCAACCGACTGTTGCGGGGGTTGAGGGGAATTTTTGTTCCTGTCCCGGGCGTACGCGCTCAGGTCCCCACCTAAAAATAGACCTTGTGCCACATCTCATCCTAGTGGGGTGGACAGAGTAAATACCGTGTAGCTGTTTGATTGCTTGGCCATCGAGCCGGGATCAAAGTGTAGTATCTGTCTTCGAGCAGACTACATTTTATCTCACAATTGTGTGTGTCTTCGAGCAGCGCGCAATCGAAAAATATTGAGAGGCGTCCGGTTCCGCGGAACAGCTGCCCATGGCATTATCTTCCTCCATTGCATAAAGAAGGGGGGGGGTCATTAGTAATACCAATGCCAGCATTAACCGACGGTTGCAGTCTTATATTTTTTGATCACCGGCTTCCTATATTAAAATGACCACGTGTCACATCCTGTCAGCGTATGAAAGCAAGTAAATACTATCTGTTTACCTGGTAAGACCAGAGAAAGAAGACGATGGAAAAAGTATTTAATCTTGAGTCCAAGTCAGCTTAATCCAACAATGTTTCTCCCCGTATTATTTTGCTCTCGGTAAATCGCTTGTCAACAAAAAAATAGACGAATTTCCAGGCTTGTAGTGAGACTTTATTTTATGCAATTAATATGCAGTGCGACACCATTACTTTTATAGTACAGTAGTGCCAGGGGGAGACAACTATGGATGCCTTCACTACATCTCTCTTACATGCAGTTAGGAGTCGTCTTTGATCCACTTTTAACTTGGTGACTTATGTTCGGTGGACTCCGTGACAAGAGTTTGCGAGCTAGTCTGAATGACTGAGTAGTGAGTTCCATTCTCACTGGGTACTGTATATCTATGACCTTGTGCCAATCTTAATCAAGCTCACTAAATAACGACTTTTTATGTACGGAGGAGTGTTTCTCTTGGTCAAAAAATATAAAAGTAAATATTCAAATTTTCTTCGGCTGGAGAGCCCGTCTTTGCAGAAATTTTGAATGATTCAGCTGAAATCGAGATTATGTTCTTGTAAAAGCACCACGGGCAAAATTAGTGAGAAACAGAGGAAACCTTAGAAGAACAGGAGCTGCAATGAAGTTTCTGTTAGTAATTAGAAAAAAGACAGTTGACATTTTCGAGGCATATGAGGAACTAAGGCTTGGAGAATTTAATACACACAAGGAACATCGAAAAGGAGGACGACAGAAAAAAGTTTGTGCAAATGGATTGAAGAACTACGAGAAAGCCAATGGGTTGTAAAGGAACAATAAAAAATATAAAGATGCGCAGAGATATAACTATCCATGCCCAATGCTCAAGGCAGTGGGAGAATTTAAAAAACAATTAAATGTTATAGGAAAGTAAGACTATAGAGATTTGCCGATTAATTCCCACCATTAAAACCGACATTACTTATAAAATATAAAAATCTATTATAGGTTAAAAAAAAAGATCTTAAATATAGGCTTATAGAGAATATGATATTAATAAAAATGTTTATCCCTTTAATATCAACCATCCCTAAAATGAGTGGTCGGCATTAACGGATTTGTGATATCGTTCTTAATTAGATATATTATTGAACTTATAAGTCATTTCTTCTGATACAGAAAAAAACTTGTTAAATCGGAAATGTTTCAAGATTATATTTCTTAGAAAAAGACGTGGCACCGGTAAATTAAAGTAATCCCAAACAGGCCGCTTTTCAACCGAGGTTTTAGCAGACGACTCCATACCTTTTGAAAACACTGTGCATTTATCTCATAAAGTTAATCGTCTGTCGTGTGGAAACCTAAGAAGGTTAAGAAAAAAAAAAACTCGATTCCTGTTTACATCAACCCTGAGCAACGCGCATTATTACTTTTCTCTTTGTGTGAGAATTTTTTGTTGGATTTTATCAATGCAGCAGCCATTATTATTTTCCGTTTATATTTTTCTCTACACCTTCTCCGACACCACGTCAATTTCTCACATATCAATAGAAATGTTTCGCGCACAATCTAGGAATTATTTTTTTTTTATTTCTCGCTATGAAACCTTGACATGTTTATTTTTCAACAGAGTTTATGGAAACATCGGATGTTTCGCAATGATGTCATTGAGTCTCCTTAGTGACAGTAGACAGAAACTTGTAGTTAATTGGTTTTATTTTTGGCACCGACGCTGTTTGTTCGGTCGAATCAAATGGCTTCCGCAATATCAATAATTGCACATCGAGTATATCAACCTTTAAGGCAATATTAGGATCCCTTACCGAATTAACAAAAGATTACAACATTATGTCAGAATTCATTAATAAATAAGATACGGTCTATAGTTTCTCAACATTGATATTTCCATTGGGGGCGGCCTATATATTTATAGATGCCACTCCCAAAGCTGAACAGTACAGATGGCTTCGTACCGAAGATATATTCAATAGCGTCAAATATCGATGTACAAAATCAAGTCAAAAACGATGTCCAAACATACGCAGTATGTGATTCAACCCAGTAAATACCAAACGTCTTAATAGAATTTAATGCCAATAAAGAATCTTTGTTCTAAAGAGGAGTTGATCTGTGTTAACCTCAATATGGACTGGGCTCACTCGAAAAGATTTCAAAGTATGCTTTGCACTCAGTGTCACACCAGAACATCAAAAAAGCCAGGTGCATCAGAAGGTCGACCTGGAAGGTAATCTTAAAGCCTCCAGATGCTGAAGTGGGCGTCAAAGGATGTCAGGGGCTGTACTGGCATGTATACAGGAGGACGACTGTGAAGTTCTTAGGATTAGCACACGCGGGACAAGCGAATGGTAGGAAGATATAAAAGCAACTCAACAGAGAGGCGTCAGAAAGAGTCTCTTATATCCTTGAGAGAAGATCAACGTTCGATGAAAGTCCTACAAACCAAGCGCCTTCACACTGAAACTAATTGAATAAACAATACTTTTAAGCATGAAAGATTTTATTTCATATTTTCGTTAGATTTTAAAACGATGCCAAATAGACTGAGTGACTCCATTTGAAAAGAGTGGCGTTAACCTTTACATCGCAGCTAATATTAGACAATTCTTCTCACCAGAATCTATTTTACATATTTATAACTACCATTTGTACTTCCTTTCAATATTGCTGCCACATATGGTCTGGTGCGCCTGCTATATACTTAGAGATTCTTAATAAAATCCAACAATGAGTCTCAACAGTTATTACCATAACCTGGCATCTCGTTTCCAGTGCCTTTCCCACCCTCCCTAACGTATCTTCTTTGTGACTTTTCTGTAAATAGTTTCAGGTTAATTTTTCTGATGAACATTCCTCAAGGTACCAAGACTTTATGAATTTAAGCGCAATACTAGATTGGTGGTATGGTCTCATCATTTCACTGTTGAAATGGCTAGATGTAACCGTAAGTTCTATGCTAATATTTTCTTTTGTCGCACTTCTTGCTTGTGCAGTTCTCTTCCGGTTTCTTGCTTCCTAGTCCTTCAAAAATTAAATGCAATGTCAATCGTTATCTTCTGACTTAATTCTTGTTCTTTTATTGTCCTCTGCCCTTAGTAGTTTTTCTCATATTCTATACCCAGTAACCCCTTGCGTCCTAATGGATTTATTGCCTTGCTTGGAGTGAAATGATTAAAAAATTAGTGCTTTTGTGGAGTGATGGTTATACAGTGTCAATCTCTGTAGAGCAGGGGGTTTTTCAAAATAACAACCCAAGAGCTAATATCTAACATACTGACTCGCAGCAGTGGCTCTCTTTTCTAATCTGAGCCCAAGTAATTATTTTGTTGCGGTATTTTTCTTATCAATTCACCCCAAGCAAAGCGATAATGCGACTAAGACGCAAGAGGCTACTGGAAGTGAAAGAGAATGAAAAGACTTTAGAAGGAACTGGAAACCCAATTCTACACAGGAAACAAGGAATACATCCTTACTCCTGTTCAACAGACCGGGGAGGAGTGTGAACCAGATGATAGGCGTACCCTTTGTTCTTTGCTGTTTGGTATTTTTATATAATGATATATCGTTACAGTGTAAAAAAAACGGGACTGTTCCTTTGTAATTTCTATGTTTATTATTTGTTTTGCTGATTACAAAAAATAAATAAAATAAACTTATTTCTCCATTTCGATATTAATCATCTAAACATATAACACGCTTGTATCTTCAGGTCTCCATCGATAAATACTTGTAAAGTTTGCATTGATGATTTCAGATGGTAATATCTTTGTTATGGAAACTAAAATTTCTTGGACACAATGCGGAAGGAATATGGAATATTGACGGTAAGAGGGACATGGGAAACGCAGTGGGCCAACTATCTGACAAACTTGTTTGAATGAATGGCGGAAAAGGAGTCGAAATATATGACAAAGAGATAATTGATGCCAAGGGCTAAAAGGATAGGAAGTAGTGGAGAGCCATGTTTATCCACATCCTGAAGGGACACCGCACATATAAAAAGAATGCTGTAATGATAAAGTGTTACAGGATGCGTACGATAGACGAAAATGGCAAAAACACCTTACTGGGCAGAAATTTGACGATCCGAACTGATTGGAGGTGGGGGTGAAACTTGTGGGCGTGAAATCTTGAAAGTGATGAATTGTTTTTGTTTCAATTCTAACGCAAGACCCCCCCCCCGCCCTCAACAAGAAAATGAACAGTATGGTGATAGCTGAGCAATAGAGAAGTAAACATGCCTGTTCGCTCCCAGATTCCTTGGCGTGATGTGGTTTCAGCAGATATACAAGCCACCGCACGAAGGTTACACGCAGATGGGCGATTTATTGATACCCGATCTATCTCCCTCTCGCTTACCCCCCCTCCCCAAGAAACAATGCTTATTACTATGCCCCTCCCAGGGCTCGGAAAAAAAAACTGAGAAAATTGTCTGTCGCCGTTTCAGCCTGTGATGCAGCGTATTTTAAGCGTATATATAAACAGAAAATATATTAAAATAATTTTTGGACTTAGTCTATTTGCTGCCATTTGTTTACGTTAAGATACGCTTCGAGCAGATATGAGCGTTTGAGAGAAATCATGGGAACTTTTTAGTTTAAAAACAGTAATTTGATCTTACTAACCAGACGCTTCCTGTGTAGCTAAATGGTATAGCACGTCAGGCTATATGACAGTTCCGTGTAGGTACAGGTTCGGTTCCTGTTAGAGGGCACATATTTTCTATGAAATTTCTCTGATATTCAGGCCGGCAAAATGTTGTTAATGCTGTTTATGATAAACAGAGCATTTTACTTAAATATTTGTATCTATAAAAATAACATATAAACAGTATATATATATATATATATATATATATATATATATATATATATATATATATTGTAGACAAAGTAACGCCTCTTTTTGGGTGCGGGAGAAATAACGAATTTTTATTGTGGCAAATGTAAGGCCTCTTTATTTTGATTTTTTTTTTTTAGTTTGATATTAAATAATTTTGTATGCAAAATTTCAAGTTTTTATAAATCGGACGACGTGGAGTAAACGAGTGGCCATAAGGATCATTAAAACTAACGCCATTGTTGGGTCTACTGAAAGATTTTGTATAAAGGCTGAAATCAAAAACGATTCTTGAATTAAAACAAGCAATTTCTGATAATTTTTTGAATTTATGTAGAAAGGTATCAGATGGTTTGTAGAAGTGTCGCTGATGGGATTCAGCGTTGTATTGAACATTAATGGGAGTATTTTAAACATGTTAAATAGTTCCTTAACCATAAGAAATCATATTCTTTTGGTGTGACAATACTTGTAATTACTCTAATTTATTTTTGTTCAATAAAAAGTAATAAATAAAAGGAGGCATTCGTTTTGCCGCATCGTATATATGAGAGGGAAGGAAATTCTTTTTTACCAATGCCTTTCGTCCCCTGAGAAACTTTGTCAAGGTAAAGATGGAAATTTTATTTTGTAATTTGTATTTATAAATAGAAATGACGGAAAACAGCGTTAAGTTTTCAAATCTTAAATTTGAGAACACTTTAAAACATTCTTAAAGCTCGGTGTACAAGTGAAAGTATACTATGGAGGCCGCTAAGTAATAGAATTTATTGCTTATTAAACCAAAGTGAGTAAATGTTGTTGCTGTTGAATATATTTAAATTTTATTTTCTTAATGTCATTATTATTTACGAATTTAGTTCTTATTTATATGTGAATTTATTTTAAATATTTAAAGGTCTTGAGTTAACCGTTTTCTTTTAATTATTTAACATACTTATGTGTCATGTATCTTGGCTTTGGAAAGGACTATTTACTTTAAGAAAGGTGATATTTTGAAAAAATCCAGCGTGTGTTAACATTTTAGCAAGAAACGATTATTGCACTCTCAAGAACGTTTCGTCTAATTATGTTTATCTTTTCTTTTAATAAGTATAGCATTCTTGAGATCGAAGTTGTGGTTATTGTCTGTACAGATATATTTTATTTATATCTGAATTTTTACGCGCGCGCGCACACACACACACAAAGATATTAAATAAAAGTACATAGCGATGTAGTGATAGAGAAAAAACAATGCTTAAAAGAGGGTAGGATTGAAAAAATAAGAAAGTTGAAGAGGAAGAAATATATTCTACTATAGAAAGGAGAAAAAGAGAGGGATGGAAAGAAGTGATAGTAATAGAGAGCGAGTGAGAGAGAATGTAGACACGGAAATTAATGAATTTTGCCTAAACGCATCGATATTCAATACGCAAATGAATTCAGTTATTTTTGGCGTCATCTTTTATCAACCACGACTATTTTCTAAACACGCTGCAATGTAAACATCTTTTTTTCTCGTATTCAAATTAATTTTCCATTCCAATTAGAGGACACTTCAGGCATTCATAAGATTTTCAAGCTATTCCAACACTTATTGAGAATTAGCGTGCGTAGGAATTACGAGAATCAAGGACAGTGTGATGAGTTTACATTCGGCCATTTGCTACTGGAAGAAAGGAAGTTAGTACTCCTACCCATGACAAATATATACTCGTTTCACGCATACATTGACAGCAGTTTCCGGTACTCTTATCAGGATTTTACACTTTAAAAAAGGCTATTGCTATCCACATCAAAGTTTTGTTCGGAAAATTGATTTTTCTTCATCCATAAAACAAAAAAAAAACTGTTTTTTTTTGTTTTTTTTTTGCTGTGACGTTGGTTTGAAAAAACAAAAAAGTCCCCCTCCATTTTTTCAAATTTTAACTTTTTTTATGTGTCGTGTTCCTTCAGGATGTGGGCGATTATGACTCTATAAAGCTTCTTATCATTTGTAGCTTTTAGTAAAGCTTAGTAAAGCTTGTCTCTTTGTGATCACGCCTAATTAATGCCACCCATTAACACAAGCTCGTTAGGTGGGTAAAGCGCTGTTTTCCGCTGTCCCTATGGTCTTCAATTTGTCCCGTGAGTGTCAAATTTTCTGAGCCCCTTTTCCTCATTATGCGCCTTAGGAGATTCAACTGTCTCTTTCTTATCCTAAGTGTAAGTATCTTTTTTCTTTCCATTTTCCCTAAGATTTCGAGGTTGCTTACATATTTATTCCATGGTATTCTCAGCATCTTTCTGTAGAACTACTCTTGTGTATTCTTTTTAAAGACGCTTGTAGGCAGCCCCCTTTAACGTTTGTTACTTACTGTTCTTTTTTTTATAGATGTTACTATGACGATTTAAAAAAAAAATGCCATGGTTTCTCAAAGATGTAGCTCACCACAGATTTCTTTTTTTATTACTTGTAAATTGCTATGACTTCTTGAGAAAGATAGTGGAGAAATATCCCGTTGATTTCTCTAGAGATTTGAATTCAGAGTAGTTGTTGTTCTAGGCCGTTGGCTACCCAACGCTAGAGAACCTAGTCTACCGTGCTATTTAACCCGTAAATGGGGGAGAAAAGATGGGTTAGGGGTCTTTTCCAAAGTGAATACATAGACGAGGGCAGAATTTGAATTTGGTTTCCTGATTCCCTTTTCGGCGCCGATAAACAGTCCTTTAATGACGTAGGCGATTGTAGCTCTCCATAGCTTTCTTTTTTAATGTTTGTGAATTGTCACGACTTCTTGGTTTTTCCATGGTTTCGAATTCAGAATAGCACTGATCTTAGACAGGTTTCCACCCAAGATTTAGTAGCTTGGTTTAACCTGCTATTTTATTCATACGTCGTCGGAAATAAAGCTAAAATCAAAACTCTCTCATACACGCTATTGTTTCGGACGTTGTACCCCCTGGCCTTCATCAGGCACTTGTCGATCCGGGTAACCAACACTGAACAATTTATTTCATCTACGTTTCGCTGCTCCATGTCTACAGATAACTCAGTATTTATTTACTTATTGTTCACATCGTTTCCACTCAGTTCAAATGTCTTGTCCTGATGTTATTTAGTACTGGTCCGTTATTGTTTGACCTATTTCTCTATACCTGCACTACCTAGCCTAGGGGTTGAACTCACAATTACTATTTCACTAAATTTACAAACCAATACTTCGATCCACTAAGCTATTGTCCCGTGGGATAAACCTGTGTGTAGAACTTGGAGCCTTAAACTTAACACACATGTCAAGGAATGCCATTGCTTAACACGTTTGATTGGACTCATCGAGGATTCCCATTTCTAAACTTTGGTAGAGTCCACAAGTAAACGTGGCTTTTTATTTCAGCGCCAATATAGATATCTTGAATTAATTCACTGCTATATCTCTCATCATATATATATATATATATATATATATATATATATATATATATATGTTGGCCACTAGTATTCTAAGATACCCGTTTACTAGGGCGGCTGCTAGCCAATCCCTGTTGCAGACGCTCGCTCAGGCACATTTTCTCAAACCCCACAGAGCCCACATGAGGTTTATACTGCAACTATGTTGAGCAGACCTTAGTTACAGTTACTGGAAGAGAGCGTGTTATCTAGCGTGATCAGTAATTTGAACAATGCTAGCATGCTCAAGCCCTCAGCCACGATGACTTGTGGCTTCGTGCAAGCAGAGCTATTGACAGCCCACAAGAGTTCCGTCTACCCAATTTCACTCACAAGGCTTGGGTCAACCCGTGGTATGGTTTTCAGACACTTTCCAAAGGTGCCGTACGCTGGAATCGACCTCGATCCAGTATATATATATATATATATATATATATATATATGGGGCAATAAATCAATAACAGTTTTAGGGGAAATAAGTATGACAGTTTGGAAAAAAAGTTTTCGCGTGATGCATATCGTCTTTTAGAATTTATTTATGTTTACGTTGATGACTACACAGGCTCACAAAGGAAAGGCGTGGAGAACTGAGAATATGATATATATATATATATATAATATCTTATATATATATATATATATATAATATATATATATTATATATATATAATAAAATTTAACTTTATTAATGAATAAAATTTGTCTCTAATTTTCTTGAGAAGATAGTGGAGTGATTTTCTTGTTCTGTATGTATGGTGAACTTTTTGATAATCGCTTTAGACATGTTTCCTGAAATTATTTTTACATAACCCTTACCCGTACTCTCCAAAATTAACGGAATTATTTAAGTCATTTTTCAGTTGTAAATTTTTCTAAGATTTTTTATGTATACAATTGAATCATAAATTAAAATATTTAATGAATAAATAAAAATAAAACCCATAAAAAAATGCCTGGCAAATGCAAGTAATTTTTACTTGCAATGATTATATTTTATGCAGGAATGATAATTTTCTCTTGACCGGCCCTTCTTAAAGTATGGGTCGTGACCCCAAATGGAGTTGCGAAGTGAAATGCTGGCCTCGCGAAAGTTAAATTCAAACACTCGAATTCGATGAGGAATCGAGTGACTAACTTGAATTTACAAAAAAATCATTGACTGAATTCTGGATCAGAGCTAAAGCTGAATTTCCCATAATTTCTGAAGTGGCGCTATATGTTCTTTTGTGATTTACCACCACATATCTATGTAAAAAAAGACGTTTTCATCTTTAACCTTTATTAAAACCAAATATCGTTCAACGTTGAAAAACGTAGATGCTTTACGTTCAGTAGTTTCAAATATTACAGCAAAGTTTAATTTGTTACGCAGTAAAAAACAAGCAATCCGTCACATTGATGTTTTACTTTGGTTTATTTTTGTCATTGAAACAAATCCTAAAACTACTTTTATTTTGACAAATAACAGATATATATATATATATATATATATATATATATATATATACAGTGTAACCCGGATATAAGAGAGATTTTCTGGTCCCAAATTAGAGCCTGTGTTAATGTATATAAAATAGACTAAACCCGGATATAGAACCCCGGATATAAGAGACTTCTCCGGTCCCGACAACTCTCTTATATCCGGGTTACACTGTGTGTGTGTATATATATATATATATATATATATATATATATTGTTCAGCAAAAAAGTAAATGATTTATATATTTGTATGTTTTATTTCATATTTGATACCTGGGGTGGCGAAAAATCTCGTGATGAAAAATAGGGTCATGAATAAAAAATAGTTTAAGAAACGCTGATCTAGACAATTATATATTATTACATATTAGAAATTATTTTATATGTATGTGTCATGTAATTTATATATTGTATGAAATTAGTACACATGCGTTATATACAATTGTCATTTTATATGCCATGTCCCTTGTCGATGCAAGCGATCATGGCTCTCCACAGATTCCTTTTCTTTATTATATCATTTCTTGGGAAATACAGTGGCGTCCATAGCTTTAAATTCCATGTCACTTCAAGATTCATGCGATCATGGCTCTCCGCAGATTTTTTTTTTATCTATGAATTGCCATGACAACTTAAGAAAGATTGTGGAGTGGTTTCCTGTTGCCTTCTCTATGGTTTTGAATTTATCCTCATCTTAGACTGACTGCTTCTCATTGCTAACGATCCCAGCGTAGGCTGCTAGTTTACCCACAGGGTATAGGACATCGAGCTAAAAGAAATCTTCTCTTGCTCGCTATGGCGCAACTGCGTCACTTGCCAATTGAATCTAATCTTAGATTTGAGAAAGAAGCCTTCGGCTGTCCTGCTTTGAGAGTGAATCAAATCTCATCTGCATTGACAGTAAGTAACTAGGCCGGCACGTACCGGAATTATGCCAAATAATGACATACCTTCAGGTTCGTCAGAATTTGAGCGTTGCAAGGAAACGGCAAAGGAAGAAAGAGGTCGTTTGACTTGGTGCATGGCTTTATACACAGAAGAGCTATACTAACCGCACTAATTTCCTTCCTAGGAACTCTCAAAGTTGTCAAATCGATTATTAATATTAGCTCAATCCAATATCATGCTACATAGAGGTGCGTTTCAAATTAGCGGGCCGAGATCAATATTTACAGCTTAGAGCAGCCGGCTGAGAAGTATAAAACGATCTCAGATGATAAGATCAACTTTCTCGGGTATAGCTCGATGGTTGGAGATTAAGATTGCTGAATGTAACAATGCTTTCTCTTGTATCTATTTTATAATAAAAAAATTCCTTGACTTTAAACATTTATCGGTTTCGCACCCTGGTTTCTCTGTTTACTAATACGATATTCCGTTGTTATAATATGATGCATTACCCGACGCCAGTAAGCAAATATGCCCTGTTACGATAACAGTTGATTATGGTAAATACAAAAGATAATTTAAAAAAAAAATTTTTTTGGCAAGTTTCGCTGCTTAATGGAGAAGGTAAGGCAAAATCCTTTCCACTATATTTTCCAAGAAGTCATGGCAATTCACAGATAAATAAAGGAATCTGTAGAGAGTCATGATCGCCTGAATCTTGAAGGGACATGGCATTTAAAGCTATGAACTCCATTGTGTTTCTTATAACAAAGAAAAGAAATCTGGAGAGCCACGATCACCTGTATCAAGAAGAGATATGGCTTTTAAAGGGATTTTAATGTTGAAAATTAATGCCTGCAAGATTTCACATCTCTAGCATCGCTTCTTCAGTCAGCCTATGAACTTTTCAGTCTACCTTGGTAAAACGCTTAAAAAATGTAGATATCTGTTTAGTCTTTATTTTTTGTACGCAGATATCAATGACGTAAGGAAGAATTTCAAATTTACTTCCACTAGTTCCGATAAATACGTAAAAATCAGGGATCGATTTAACGCTGTATCTATTTTATGAACAGGATCCCCACTTTTAAAAAAGATTTAAAAAATATATTTTTCGATTCTGACAAGTGTTACGGCTTAAAGAAGGTCTAAAGAATGCTCATATAGAACTTTTCTTTCCCCAGAAAATGTCTTTATTTTCTTTTTAGCAAACAAAGAGTACTGAACTGTTATGTAACTTCTATGTGGTAGTGAATGTGGGGCAACCTCACAGATAAAGAGACTTGAAGTAACAAATGTGCTTCTACTGAAGGATGCTGAGAATACCACGGACTAAAAATGTAAGCAATGATGAAGTTTTAGAAAAAAAATGGAAACAAAAAGGGTAGTTGAAATTTTTAAGACACATAATGAGGAAAGAGGGTTTGGAAAATTTGGTAATCATAGGAGAGAGAGAGAGAGAGAGAGAGAACGACCTACCTGGCGAGCTTGAATAAATGGGTGGCGGAGCAAGGTTTAGGAGATATAAAAATTTAAAATTTATTAAGAGCTATGAAGGACAGGACATTGTGGAGAGCCATGATCGCCAGCTTCCTGACGGGACACGGCACATAAATGAAGAAGTTGTGCCAGTCATGACCTCAAAATAATAAAAATATATCAACTGCTTACTTGTTTTAACAAAGACGTCATCGTCTAACGTGGGCGACGTTTTGACTTTATAATGTCAACCATTCTGGAACAAAGTCAAAGTTAATATCGCTTTTCTATTCTGGTTAAACTATTCGATTTTTTCTGTCTGAATTTCTGGGATCATTATTTACACTATTTATATTTGGACTGCTTCTGCTGTCTCGTCGTTTTTACTGCTGTTGCTGTTATTGTCTTGATGGCTGCGGTTGAAGATTTGCTAGAATTTGTCTTTCTTTATTAACGGCTCCCATATTCTATTTATTTCTATGCTAGGCTTACTATCTAATATGTAAAGTGTAGTAAATTCTGTATAGAATTTTTCTTTCTGAAAAAAGACTTTTTCAGATGGGGCATAAGCTGATATCACTCGGATTTTACAGCCATGAACAATATTGTTGGCAGCCATCAATCTTATTGACTGGCGTAAGATATTACAATATCTGGTGATTTGCGTATTGCAATTCAAACGCCATGTTCTTTCTCTCCTTCTGCCCAGTCCAAAATAAATTATATTTCAAATTCGCAGTGGTGTTACTACCAGATCGACGCACCTCTTGCATGTACAGCATCAAGATTTTCATTGTTCTAAAAAGAAGTGCACAATGAAATCATCCTGACTGGGAGTTGATTTGCCCTATTTTCTATTTGAAATATTTTTTTTTAAGTTTTGGTTTCGTCTTTTCTTGCTCGAAGTAATCTTTATTCTTTACCATCCTTGTCCCTGTTCAGCCAACCAATCACAAATAACTTTACGTGGGTGTCACGCTGTTTTGCTTGTCTTCAGTATATTTTGAGTGTATTAAATTCTCCAGACACTCTTTCCTCATTATGTGTTCCAGAAATTTCAAGTGTCTGGTTCTGGTTGTGATTATAAGTTTCTTTTTAGTTTCTATTTTATTTAAAACTTCCTCGTCTACGAGGAAGTTTGAATTTCATTCAAGGTCCCGATTCCAATCATGCGGAAGAGCTGATGTCTGTAGACTGATCTCATTTTTTTTTACTATCATCTAAGGGTAGACGAAAAACTTTGTTGCTTGATTCTTTTCTTACAGATTTAATTAAAAAAATCTGTTGCTTGTGCATGAATAGTTATTTACTCAAGGTAATTTAGTTTGTTCCCAGTGAAGATTCAGGCCGAGTCTTAAGTCGACAGACAAAACATTGGTCGGGTCTACACTAGTGTCTACATGCATCCATGGGAAACCATCTGCAAGGGGGGTGCTGTCAGCATATTCTATGTCCCACCGAGAGGGCAATGGTCTTTGAGAAGAACTTGCTAGGCATCTCGCTATAGTAATTGCATTTATTAACTACCAGTACCAGTCTGGCATAAGGCAATATTAGTTAGGTAGAGAGTGATATTCGAAATTAAGATGGCAGTGAATTATTTTGCAAAATCGACGTAGGCGCCTCGCTGATAAGTGAATATATTTTTTTATTGGACCGAGTTTCTTGCGACTCAGATCTTTAGCGAAATTATTATTTCCAACCCCCTACCACCAAAAAACATAACTAAACATATATATATATATATATATATATATATATATTATAAATTAATTGATTTAAAACCATATTTTAAATCAATTAATTTATAATATTAATGCTCTGTAAATTTACATTGAGCACTATATTGTAAAAAATAAAATATCTATAAGAACACCGGATTTTATATCTTACTGTTCTTTCTTTTTATTTATATATATATATATATATATATATATATATATATATATGCCAACTTTAAAGACCAGGTGCCCGCTCCTAGGCTCAAATTTGAGCTGTCTGTTTCAGTAAACAATGTTCTTATTAATTAAGCCACTTCTTTTTTGCCATTTTTAGAATCAAAACTGTTCATTTAAAATCATCTTTTTTTTTCTTTTTCAGTGATTGACGCAGGTTTTAAAATGGCTGCCGAGATAAAAGTAGAAAAGTTGAAAGTCGTTTACTTGTCAATACCATGTTCTTCAGCATTTCACTTTGTAATGTAACAGAGCAATTTAGTAGAAGAACAGAAATTAATTCGGAACGATTCAACTCATTTTTTTTGTATTTTACTGACGAAAATTCGAAGTCTTCAATTAAACATTTATTGATTATTTAATTTGATTGTTATGTCTGTAGATTGATCTTTCTCAGCGAAAGACGTGCGTCTGTTCGTGTTTTCAAACCGGAGTTGAATATTTGATCAGTTTAATGCATAAGAAATGTAGTTTGACATCAGAATCGATTAGAAAACGAAGACAGTAAACGGACGGTAAAAAGATTGCAACTAAAAACACAAAAATGGATTCGAATTGAACTTAGTTATTTGAAACGAAAATGGATTTCTCGAAAAAAAAAAAAAAAAAAATGTGAGAAGCATTTTTCTCTTGTGGTTTTGAGAACAACTTTTTTTTACGTACCGTGATCCTCTTGGGCATGGCCAGTCATGGCTGTTCAGAACTTCCTGTCTATTTTTTGGCTCAAAATTCTTTACCACCCAACTTTGGCCTTGTTCTATTATCCGGTCAGACAAACTCGTATTTTCCTCTTTCTTCTCTTGTCTTCAATATGTCCTGCATATATCAAACTCTCTAGGCAATCACTACGCTCCACAACTTCCTGTATTTTGTTACTGTTAGTAACTTTATCATTCCTCTTTGTCCTGTCATTCATTCACTCAAATTCGTGAAGAACATTACTTGCCTTCAATATGACTCGAGAGTGTTAGATTCTCCAGACTCACTTTCCTCATTATGTTTAATTTGTCAATTTAGGATGATTGCCTGATCACTATAATCTAACCTCTTCAGATCTAGAGTTAACCGTTATCTCTCCTACATAACCTCATAACCTGTACCTCTTACGCTCATACACCATTCAGCAACTCTTTACCTTAAGTTAGGTACCTCCACGAAATCGCTAAAAAAAGAGCATAGCTTGATGAAAAAGACGCCAACCTTGCCGAAAACAAAATTTTATTGTCTAAATGCTTATGTTATTATTTAGAGGAAAGACCAAAGTTTTTTAATTATTTTTTAAAAATTTTCCTTTTTTTAGAAAATTCTAAATTTTGATTCAAAAAAAAAAAACCTTGTTTCTATTTGTATCAGCGGAACTAGTAAATAACATAGACAATTTTAGCACGTTTTTTTGGTATGACACACATTAATTTGAAAAATCGTGCAAAAAATAGAAATAATTATCGGATGTTAATGAAACTTTCAGGAACTATTCACAGATGATCGAAATTATTATATGTTTTTTTATGAAAGTCATGGTAGAAATATTTTTTAAAATATTTATTACCCCCCATAACTAATTTTATGAAAAACGCTAGAAATTGATCGCATCGGTTTTAGTGATTACAATAATTAAAAAGCACAGGGCTTTGAGGAATGCAAATCATGTTTTTTTTTTTTTTTTTAATTGGATACCCAATACCTGAAAATCAGCTCTGAATTGTAACATACAAAACTCAATAAAACAAAGATATTATTTAATTTCAAATGCTTTTATTTGCTTTTTAGTTGTTTTTATGAATATGGACAATATTTTCTGAAAGCAAAAAATTTTTCGATGAAAATGAATTTTTAATACAATTATTTGTTATTTCATTAATTATAATAGATTTTACATTTAAGTTGTTAAAATATTATAAATTAGATAAAAGCTGCACAGGCTTTCATAAGTGTCCTTATGAGATAGATCTTTTTTAGCGTTGTAAATTGTATCATTTTGACTAATCAGAAGAACCCCAGTAATTAAGAAATGTAATTTTGTGCTTATAATCGAGCTGTAATTATAAAATACGGAAGACCAACCAGAATATAATTAAGTTGGCGTTATTTGAGTGAAGCATTGTTCTCCGCTGTTAAGGCCTTTACTTTTGCGAAACAGGTGTGGAGAAGTTAATTTGATTTTTCAATTTCAACTGAGAAGGTTACCTATAAGTATCAGTATCATCTTATGAAATTTATATGATCTTATTTTTGTATTAATCTCAGTTACGACATTTTTCCATAAATGAAATATCAAAATTAATAATAAAATGAATGCAAATACAAAAAACAATAGAATGTAATAAATGTACATAAAATTATAGTATTTTATGTACAATTGATAAAATTTCATAAGAAAGGTACCTATAAATTAATTAGATACCTTTCTAAGAAATATGAAATTTAATGTCACTTTAACAGTTTTATTTTAATTTATTTAGAATATATTTCCATAAAGCATCATAAACGTAAAGGTGAAAGCTAAGTACAAAAAAAAAAAAAAAAATTAGACCGCTGAAAGTTTTCGTTAAAAATAACGGTGTAAATAATTTGTTCACGTAAATGTAAATTATTTCACTTTTCTCCTTCCGTAGAACAAATTAGCCTCACGGGATCCGTCAAATATGTCATTCATCACATGTCAAGTGACGCGAAAGTTTATGACCTGCTTTTGTTTTATTTTTCAAATTACATCTTTTTGGCACAAAAGCTAAGTTAAGTTTGGTTCAAAATATTTTAAATAAACATTATAATTTCTGATTTTCTTAAAATAAGTTTTGAAAAAATGATAATTGATATTTAAAAAATTTCAAAGTCAGATTTCCAGTTTTTTTTTAAAATGGAAAAAATGGTCAATTTTGCTGACTCAAAAAAACTAGATTTTTAACGAAAATTTCGGACGTGCTAGGAACGATTAAAAATGGAAAAAAAATACCCCAAAAATACTTTGACCTTTCCTCTTAATGAATAACAAAACATTTAGACGATAAAATTTTGTTTTCAAGTTTGGTCTTTTTTTCATCATGCTATGCTTTTTTTTAGCGATCTCGTGGAGGTACCTACCTTAAGTGGCTCTTGGGCCTTGTATCGAATGAACATTAGTGTAAAAGATGTTTCCTTACATTTCCTCATTTTCTTAGAATTTCCGCATTGCTCACGTGTATTCTCGATGGTATTCTCAACGGTTATCGGTTATTCCGTTCCAAGCTTCCTTTTCATTAGTGTGGAGACTGTACAACATTCACTGCCATATTGAAGATTAGACCTGAGATGTTCCTAACATACTTACTCTTTTCTTTGTTTATAAAGAAATACGATCGATCACACGATCGATCATGATCACGAGTCCCATAAATCTTTAGAGTCGTACGGGCACCACATGTACTGCAGCTACAGTAAAAGTGTTGTGTCTTGGGCAACACAGCCTGACGGAGCCCAACTCTCTTCAGACCGGTTGCCATCCGAGGCTTTAGAACCCTGTCCTACTATTTACCCATAGCAGAGGGAGTTGGATTCATATCTTTCTCAAGGATATTAGCATGAACTCGACTTGAATTCGAACTCTTCTCTCCGATTACTGAATCCGAGTCGCTAACCATTACTCTACCGTGCTTACATAGATATGCCAAATCCTTTATGGTTGGCTCAATTTCGGAAATGCAACTTTGGCTATTTCTATGCTCTCTCGGATTTCTGTGCCACATTTTCTGGCGTCTGTTATTACATTGGTTAAAATTATGCACATGTCTGGTTTTGACATTCCCGATATACAACTATTTACTCCTGTCTTAATAGTAAGTCAGATCGGTTCGATTAGCAGCAGATTTAAAAAATTAACTATATTCTACAGGTAACTGGAGCAAGAATACGTAATTATAGCGTCTTCAGAACACAACTGCTCTCTAATAATCATCTGAAAGACCCCCATTTTTATCTTCCATCACCCTAGCTGATGTCAACCCACAGGAGAGTGACTCGTTGCGCCTTCTCGGGATAACGTTCTCTGCTGGCATATAGTGGAAAGACTATAGTGAATCCATTGCTAGGTCTGCTGCTAGCAAAGTTGGTCCACTGTGTTGTGATAGATTCTAGAGAGAAAAAAAAAACTTTCTATCATATTTATAAGTCTACCATTCGATCATGCCTTGAATATTGCTGCTACATATGGTCTAGCGCCCTTGTTTTATATTTAGAGATTACTGATAAAATCAAAAGAAGAATCTGCAAAGTCATTGATCATGATCTGGCATATTAGCTTCAGTTACTTTCCCACTGTCGTAATTTAGCTTTCCTGTGCCTTTTCTATAAATACTTTCATGGTAATTATTCGGATAAGCTCTTCGGTATGGGACTTAAACATTATGAATTTAAGCGTAGTACTAGATTGGCAAGGAGGTTTCATCAATTTACAATTGAATTAGCTCGATGTATTGTAACCGTAAGTTTTATGCTAAAAATTTCTTTTCTCGCACTTCGCACCTGTGGAATTCATTTTCCGGCTTCTTGCTTTTTAAATGCAATGTCAATTGTTATCTACTGTATTCGTGGTTCCTCTTTTATTGTTCTCGGTAGAGAATAATTTTTTTTCCTTTTCTTAATCTTTCATACTTAGTAAGTCCCTTGTGTCTTAGTGGCTTTATTGCCTTGCTTGGGGTGAAATGACTTAAAAAAATGTAACACCCAATTTGAGTTGCCTCTTTTGCAGACAACAATGCACTCAATCTATTTACAGTCAATGATTAATCATTTCTTCCAATTTCCCTCATTTATGAAGATGTTGATATTCAACCCTGCTTCGAACAAAAAAAGTTAAGAATGAAAAGGAATTATTCTAAACCTTCACCCACCACTTATGTTACAGACGATTTAACCAACAGAATCAGATAAGATTTTGACAACAATGACTTACATTTTAAATACTTTTGACTTTAACCTAGTTTAAAGTTGAAAACGAAAAATAAGAGATTTGGCGAAAACTGAATTCACTAAAAATGGTTTTCGATATCAGCTTACTTACTAGTATTTTGCAGCGAAAACTATGATGGTTGCTGTCATAAGTTAGTCTGTTCCCTTCCCAATAGTTGTCTCAGTTAAAACCTCTTATATCAAATACTTCATCAAATATCGTGGACTGGCGCTATAGAATCACTAACAAAAACTCCACCAAAAAAACGCGAAGTACATCACTTGAGAATTTTCAACAGGAGTAAAAATTGAAACTTAATTCGAAGAGAAAATGACGACATAATAAAGACGTTGACATTCCATAGAACTACAAACAAAAGGTTAGGAAGGAAACTCCCATCAGTACTGGAAAGAGCGATAACAGCTACTGGACTTGAGGAACTTATTTTCCTGAGAAAAATGTTTGAAGATTTTATAAATTTCAACCCGATGTTCGGCCACTGAATGCCGAATGTTTCCTTGTAGGGAAACAGCTAATATTTCAATTAGAGATGAAAACAGATACTACACTTTTATCCTAGCCTAAAAGGAGTGAAGAAAAGGGTAACTTGACTAGCACTGGCTGTTTGGTCCATGAAAGCCGAATGTTCCTTATAAGAAAACATAATATTACCATTAGAAATGAGAACACATACTACACTTTGAAGTCAGTCTGATGGCAAAGAGTAACTAAATTAGTTCTGGCTGTTTGGTCAATGAATACTGAATGTTTCCTTATAAGCAAACATAATATTATCATTACCATCTTGTTATTTCAGTTTTATTTCTGAATCTGCCTTTAACCTAATGTCATCTGAGTATCATATCCTGTTAAGTTTACACCCGCTTATAATAAATCCTGGCAGGCCTTCTAGTCATTTTAGATTTCTCTCACGGTACAGTTTCAATATATCTTTGAGAATTCAGACCTTTGACGCATTCTTATATTTTTTATGTATTCACTAGAACCGGTCTGTATAAACACACAAGTAATATTTTTCTTTAATGTTAAAGTTGCCAATAACAATAGTCAATAGCCTAGTGGATTGATTCATGAATTTGGTAATATAGTGAATTTGAGATCAATCCCCAGACAGAGTAGTAAAGACCTAAACTCATCTGAAATGAGAGCAATAGCTGAGCGATATCCAGACTCATGGACCACTGATCGTAGACTAAATATTTGGTTGTTACATAAATCCGTTTGTTTTTTTTTGTATAATTTATTACTTATTATTTATTAGTAGTTCAGATGAATCATTCTACAATTGATACACTGAGCGAAGAAGGGCTACGGTAACGAGGCAATTTTTCCATCTTCAGAACCAATTTCCTAGGGGTCTAGCATTTTTTTTTTAAATCAGCGCCTGCAAATGGTTCTCGTCAACCTGAGCAGGTCAGCCAGAACGTAGAGAGCCTGCGTGTTCAAAGTTCTCGAAACGGGAAAACAATTTCTATGCCGCTCTGTCGTTAATATAGTTATCGCCGTACACAAATGTCTCGAGCAGCTCTGACAGCACTGTGAATTTGATTAAAAGTAAATAAAATGTCGAACATGCCTTTTCTTGTTTCTTGGCGTTCCATCTAAAAAGGGGTGTTTAATCTTAAATAAAATTTCAGTAACGTTAGACAACAGCATCACAGGATGACCAGAGTTACTAAGGAGTCAAAATGCTACGATGGCTTATTCTTCGAGATCATTCACGGAACATCAGAAAAAATCGAATATATGTAACAACGTAATAAAAGGATCAGTTGGAAATTATTCGAAGGTTACCCGGATCGGCAAACACCTGAAGAATGGCGGAGGGGATAACGGTTGAAACCTTGTGATAGTGATAATACAGATAAAAAACAATAATTCGGTTGTAAATAACGACATTTGCTCATTTAAAAAAGTAAGACAAATTAAATTTGCCAATTTTTAACTTTTTTCAGTTTAATGTTTTAGCTTTAGATCAAGAGATGTACGAAGGTGTTTTTTTTCATCGTAAGAACGGCGTGGACCTTGAAAAATGGTTACGAATCACTGATTTTCTTAGAAGTAGCGAAAAAGCCGATGTAGAACAAAGAAGTCCTGTTTAGCATTTGGTTTGTATTCTCTTAATGCTAAAACAAGTTTGTTCTTTTTCTTTTTTGATACAGAAACAATCGATAGAATTGTATGGTCTGAAATTCAAGACCTCGAACTCATTATACAATATAATGACCTCGTGTAGACATGACTTGAATATTTCATAGGCTCCATTATGACACGGCATGCTGAGGAGAGAAATGCAAAAGGGAGACGCATAAAGAATAGGGATAAAATGTATATGGAGAAGGAAGGGAAAGAGAGATGAATAGAGGAAGGAGAGTGTAGAAGCTGTTTCAGACAGGAAGAAAACAGAAATACAAGCAACTGTAGGGAAGGGGACAGGATGTGGAGAGAAAGGTAGATAAAGAGAAACATGTATAGAGCCTGAAAGGTACGGAAAGTTGTGTGTAGAGGAAGAGAGAGAGAAAGAGAGAGAGAGAGAGAAAGAGAGAGACCAACGAAAAAAAGGGGACAAGAAGCATGCACAGTCAAAGGTAAGGTGAAAGCAGAGAGAGAGAGAGAAAGAGATGATGAGGGCAGAGAGAGAGGGAGAGATCTAGATAGATAAAAGATGACAGAAAAAGAAAAAAGATGAGGGCAGAGAGAGAGAGTGAGAAAAAAGGAGGACAGAGAGAGAAGAAAAAGATGAGGACAGAGAGAGAAGAAAAAGATGAGGACAGAGAGAGAGAGAAAGATGGAGGCAGAGAAAGACAAAGAAAAAAGTCAGAGAGAGAGAGAGAGAGAGAGAAAGAAAAAAGATGAAAGCAGAGAGAGAGAGAGAATATGAAGGCAGAGAGAGAATGAAAAAATACGGAGGCAGAGTGAGAGAGAGAGAAAGAAAAATATGAAAGTAGAGAGAGAGAGAGAGATCTAGATAGATAAAAGATGACAGAAAAAAAAAAAAGATGAGGGCAGAGAGAGAGAGAAAAAGGAGGACAGAGAGAGAGAGAGAGAGAGAGAGAAAAAGATGAAAGCAGAGAGAGAGAGAATATGAAGGCAGAGAGAGAATGAAAAAATACGAAGGCAGAGTGAGAGAGAGAGAAAGAAAAATATGAAAGTAGTGAGAGAGAGAGAGAGAGAGAGAGAGAGAATATGAGGGCAGAGAGGGAAAGTAAAGATGGAGAGAGAGGAGCGGATAAGGCGTTCCGAAAGAAAAACTAGCGAGGAATCTTGAGAAATTTGGGTCACGAGTCACAGGTTGCGTGACTTATCAGGCGAGGAAAGTGATATCAATGAAACTAGTTCAAAAATTCCAGCTTCACCTGTTGCTTCGACTTTTGCACAAACACTCCCGGAGCGGTTGAATCCATCTCTTCCCCCTCTTGCTAAGGGTTATATAGCTGAGTAGAGAAGGCTCTTTAGCCTTGAATGGCAACAAATCCAAGATAAAGCACATTCTAAATTCTAAACCGTGTAGAAGGCAATGAGAACAAGTGTACTATCTTTCGAAAGTCGCCATTCCTGTATAAAAAGGAAAAGGAAGCCGTGGTGAGCCATGACCGCTTATTTTCTGAAGATACATTGCATTTAAAGATGGAGCGCCGCTTTAAACTCTGCTTTGTGCCATATTCCGTTGAATTAGCGTACGGATGTGTAAAGGAGTTTTTCTCCTGGTGGTTAGCATTAGCCATATGTTAATAGAAGGCAAAAAAAGTTTCCTTCGGGAGGTGAAAAACTTTACAAGCCATTTATTTCCCAGTTAACTGATTGGGGGTAATTTTTGAGAGCAGCAGCCAGTTTTACTTTGTTGGCCCTAACGATAATGCTATTAAAGAGGAGTAAATATTAATGAGAAATGATCTAGAAGCGTTGCCATTCAATCCGAACTTCATTACCCAATTTGTTGAGAACAATTGGATTAAGCCAAATATTCAGCTGGAGACATCGCAGCCCATGAATATGTGAAGACGTCTAGAATATCAAACATGGTCAAACGCCTTCGAGATATGCAAAGCCACAGTCTGCACCTCACCGTTCTTTAAAGTTTGATAGACAAATTCAGTAATAATCATTAACAAATTAGCGGTTGACCTAGAGCAGCGCTTCGTAAACTATGGGTCGTGACCCCAAATGGAGTCGCAAAGCGAAATGCTGGTGTTGCGAAAGTTAAATTCAAACACTTAAATGCGATGAGGACTCGAGTGAATTAAAAAAAAATCTGATTGAATTCTGGATCGGAGGTAAAACCGAATTTCCCATAATTTCTGAAATGGCGCCACATGTTCTTCTGTCATTTAGTACCACAGATCTATGTGAAAAGAACGTTTTCAGCTTTAACCTTTATTAAAACTAAATATCACTAAACGCTGAAAAATGTAGAAGATGCTTCACGTACAGCAGAGTCAAATATTACAGCAAAGATTAATTTGTTATGCAGCAAAAAACAAGCAAATCCGTCACATTGATGTTTTACTTTGGTTTATTTTTGTACTTGAAACAAATCCTAAAACTACTTTTATTTTGACAAATAGAAATACTTTATATATGTATATTGTTCAGCAAAAAATAAATGATTTATGTATTCTTATATTATTTCATATTTAATACCTGAAAGTAAAATGTTTAGGTTGCAGTAATCTAGAGAAACGAAATCTATATTGTTTGTCTGAAAGAAGACCACGTGATGTAAGATGCCTAACCAATTCAGAGTTAATTAGAGACATTAGTCCTTTGTCAAAAAAAAAAAGGGCTAAAAAAAACTAAAAGGATGATAATTCGAGAGCCCTGACGTTTCACCAGAATTCTTAAAGACAGGAACTACATGAGGAGGATTTCCAACAAGCTAGAAAGCAAGTATCAGCAAGATATTTGTTGTTGGGCTTGAAGAGAACAGGAGCCAGTACAGGAAAAAGTTATTTAGGACAATTGCAAGGATACCGTCAAGTCCGTATGCAGTGTGCGGTTCTAGTGTGAAGATGGTGGCAGGGACAATGGAGGGAGTTATGTGCATATTGTATTCTATGTCGTCTCTGGGTCCACACGCTACTACATAAAATGGTATCAATGAAAAGGACGATTTATTTTTCTTATTCGTTTTTATTAGAAGAGGAGGGTAGACGTGACTGCTTCGATTCCAGGAGGCAGCGGGAGGAATGACGTCACGGGAACGCCTATCGCAAGTTGGCTCAGCGTCCCTTCGCGGGCGGTATTAACCTGTTTCACAACCCGAGTGTTGGGAAGCGTATCGATGATACAAAATTCTTGCGGCCCTCTGTTGAATTCGCGCCGTTTTGAACTTGTATCCGAAACCCACCCAAAGGCAATCCATCACTGTCAGAATATCACCCTCACGAGGCATTCCGGCCAATCGCTGGTCTTGGTGTTCTCATTCTGTAACACACTCAGAGATTCAGTTCTAGGGAGTAAAATCAGGCAAAGATACTACTGACGACTCAAGAGTGGATCTGGAAGCGAATTTCCTAGCAATTGCTATTTCTTTGTCATTCTATGTTCTTTAAATTTAATTGACGTTATCTTTGTTAAAGACAGGAAGTACAGAAATGAATTCATGAAACTGCAAAATGCACAAATACGTTTTAATCACCAGTGTTCAGTGAGGCGAAAAATTTGAAGAGACGAGAAGAACAAAAAAAAAAATACTAATAAAAAAAATAATGCTCTTTTTCACAATTTAAATTGCCAGATTTGAGTGAAGTTTCTGAATACTTACATTAATGAAAACATATCAACGATTCTTAATAAGTGTGGTTGAAGAACTGAAGGAAAAAGCAACTGGACCCCCCACCCCAAAACAAAAAAAAAAAAAAAACTTACCGCCGGCACAAAGGTTTCGCACGTGCATTGAATGTAAAGAAATCCAGAGATAAAGAAGATGACCGCTCATAAGGGGAATATTTAAAAACTTTACATTCTCGTAAATAAGAGATTTTGCTGGTAATATGCAAATTTCCGGCCATGGAAAAAAATATAAAAGTCTCATTACCAAAGGAGGAATTGTTTTCGATCCTCGCACACCTTTCTGCTTTTCTATTTACCCCCCAAAAAAAAACATTCAAGTTGTCTTAAGCAAAATTTATGTTGCATCTCGTATTTTGGGAATAACAGAGAGAAATAAATAAGAAAGACAAGCTCGTAGGTAAGTAATTAAATAGTAGGTTTACTACACAAAGGTACACTTAGCAATTGACCTAATACTAACTTTTCTCAAGTCCTTTTATTTATATAAACGGACGATTCCATTCATTTATATCCTATTTGACAATTTCCGAACTAGGATTGATTTTTTGAACTAGTCCCTATTATTATTTGAAAATACCATTATCCTTTTCGTTGGGACTTTTTTTACGTGGGCTGACGTGGGAGCCCCACCAGTATGGAGGCGTCTCCCCAGCGGCTCGAACAACTATCTCCCGCTGCTCCATCGACGTGGGCAGCGGACAAGCCGAAGAGGGCGAAGAAGAGAGTCGGCAGTGGTAAGTCACCTGGACTTGATGGTCTGCCTTACGAATTGTAATTGAGACTGTCGCACATTTTTTGTGCCAGTTCTGACAGTCATGTTCAACAACTGGCAGAGGGCCGTCCCCAACCGGCTCTCCAGGGGTTTGATCACGTTGTTGAAAAAGGAGAATGATGGTGGGCGGGATTTGGATAGCTACAGGCACATAACTCTGCTAAACACATAGTTAAAGATTTGGGCCAAGATCATGACGGAGCATTTGCAGTTGGTTGCCAAGATCCTAATGGAATGCGAGCAGACTTGTGCTGTGAAGGGACGAACAATTCCGAGCAACCTACATTTAATCCGCTTGATCCTAGAGGGTGTAAATGACGACGAGTAAGACGCTCGATCAATTTTGGATCAGTCCAAGGCGTTCGATAAGGTCGACTATCAGTACCTGGCTTCTATTCTGCAGCCCGCCGGATTCAAAGTCGACTTCTGCAAGTGAATCAGCCTCGTGTATTGCCACCCCCCATCCGCCACATCAGTGCAGCGGTACAGTGGAACGGAAAGCGGTCGCGCGCTTTTGAGCAGTCTCGGTCGGTTCATCGGTATTGTCCCTTGTCGCCCCTACTTTATGCTTTGGCGTTGGAACCTCTCCTTAGCCGGCTAAGGAACAGGACGTGCAATCCGGCCACACGTGGAGTCTCTATCCCTGGTGGTGCTCGAGTCAGGGATCCCGCGATGACGTATCCATTTCCGTGTCGTGTCGCAGCAACATGGAGGTGGTACAGAAGGCGCTTGAACGATACGTCCGCGTTCTTGGAATCTGGTTCGGGTCCGGGCTCCAGCTGAAGAAGAATTGGCCGGAGGTACAGGCTAACGGTAAGGACTTGGCTCTGAAGGCGGTTGTCCGTGAAGGGTTGTGCTGAGGCTCATCCTTTACGGTACAACTGTACTCCCGTTCTGCAAAGATCGTAAAAAGTCGCTCGAGCGATTTCTCTCCTTACACTTATGAGGTGGTGGTAAACATCAGGTCTGCAGATAGGTCTGTGTGCAGCGTTCGTGTCATTAGGGTGGGTGGGAATGCCACACTCGGCGAGTCCTCGACACGCCTCGAGGTTGACTTTCCTATGCCGTGCGTTGACAGAGGATTTTGGAGGGGAATTTTAAGGACGCCGTTCCTAGACTTACCATCAATTATCTCGTTTCTAGGGCTGAGCGCCGTCTTAAATCCCGGAATCAACCAAGATTCTTCAGAGAGTGTCGATCAACTTTGAAGGTCATTTCTTGGTTCACTAACGTTTTTACGGCCTAAGAGGCTTTTCTATCGGGAGTTAGTCGAGGGTCTCGCGAAATCTATCTGGGCCGCTCGGCTTGTCGGTGATCAAATTGCACTCTTTCTGGTGTTAGGCGCCAACAACTCCAACAGCGAATTATCTCAGTAACCATGAGTTTTCGTTTACCAGGCGTTTGATCCAGAATGGCGTTTTCTCTCAATGACATAGCTTTTGGAGGGGGTTGGGCGGATAAGTACGGCCTTAGACTAGAGGGTACAGCTTCGCACGTCTTCTACCATTGTCCTCAGGTGCGCCCGTTCTGGGACTATGTTAGCAAGTTGACGGCTCGTGTTGATTCCGAACATTTCCTGTCCCTCGATCTCGCATACGCGTACGATAATGTGTCGCCCAAGTATCCTGTGGTGAGACGAATGGTGTTTCTCACTCTGCTAGCCGTGGCAAGAATGGTGGTACGGTCATCGCGAATGGAGGGAATCTTGCGATACGAACGCTATTCTCATCAGGATCTGGTCGGTTCGAGTGAACGGAAGCAGCCTTGGTTTGTTTTAAGTCCCCTTTGACGCAACGGGGAAGTTTCCTGTCGAACACTCCCCTGGTTAAGATAGACACTCTTTGCTTACCTAGCTAATGTGTGTCAGTGTCGTTCCCGGCATTCTCGTTTGTTATGATCCATGTCAAGATTTCCAACCTCCCCAGTTTGTTTTTTCCACCTTTTTCATCTCGGCTGGGCCAGACTTTGATTGTCCCACTCCGTTAGTGAGCGATTTTCTTGATTTTTTCCTATAGGCAGAATACAGACTTTGTATCATAATGAAATTTTTATATCATCGGGATTTTTGTAGGTTCCCTGTGACTTTGTGGTATTGTGGTATATGTAAGATTGGATAGTGATGGATGAGTTCTTGTGGTGAATGAGCAAATTGTAACGAATGAATGGGTTGTGAATCTGATTAGCTAGGTCTAGGATAGAAAGTGTTGAATAACTCTATCCAACTTCTCTTTGTGACAAAATTGTTCTATTTAGAACAATAAATCATCGCATAGTCGAGTGTGGGCTTTCTGCGGTGGACGAATGGTAAGAGCACGAGAGATTGAGAAGAGAACAAGAAGAAGACGAAAGAGGAAAAGAACAAGAACAAGAAGATGAGGAGGAAAGAAGAAAAGGAAAGAAGAAGAAAACAAGAAGAGGAAAGAGGAAGAGAAAATGGGGGAGAGAAGAGAGGAAGAAAGAAGAGGAAAGAACAAGAAGACGAAAGAGGAAGAGAAAATGGGGGAGAGAAGAGAGGAAGAAAGAAGAGGAAAGAACAAGAAGAAGACGAAAGAGGAAAAGAACAAGAAGGCGAGGAAGAAAGAAGAAGAGGAAAGAGCAAGAAAACAAGAGGAAAGAGGAAGAGAAGACGGGGGAGAGAAGAGAGGAAGAAAGAAAAGGAAAGAACAACACGACGACGAAAGAGGAAAAGAACAAGAAGATGAGGAAGAAAGAAGAAAAGGAAAGAGGAAGAAAACAAGAGGAAAGAGGAAGAGAAGATGGGGGAGAGAAGAGAGGAAGAAAGAAGAGGAAAGAACAAGAAGACGAATGAGGAAAAGAACAAGAAGACGAGGAAGAAAGAAGAAGAGGAAAGAGCAAGAAAACAAGAGGAAATAGGAAGAGAAGATGGGGGAGAGAAGAGAGGAAGAAAGAAAAGGAAAGAAGAGGGAAGATGATGAAGAAAGAGGAAGAGATTTATTGTTGATAACTTGAACAACAAAGAACAGACAAGAAAGACGGTGAAAATGATTCTCTCACAAGTGAGTACGAACTACAAGAAGCCATGAAAAAAAAACAACTAAAAATAAATATTTGAGAATCTGCAATACTGTTATTGAAAAAAACAATTTAAAATCAGGCGAATTTAAATAAATTTGTATACTGAATTTTACTTTAATTACATCAGCATTTTCATAAAATATATTTATTTGGGAGTTGTCCTCTATTCGATTGGTAGAACAGAGTGTTAACGTTTTTGCAACGAGTATTTCAACCCAAGATACGACAAGACATGTATGCAAAATAAAACAAACCGACACTAGTCAAAGAAGCCTCTCTTCCCACAAAAAGTAGAAATAAATTAAAATAAATGAAATAAAAAAATTAAATTGCAATATTATTGATTTAATCGTAAATACTATACCAGCAATTTCTTTTCTCGTCTGTTGAACTCACTTCCGGCCTCTTGCTTTCCAGCCATCTTTGATCCTCAAAAATTTAAATGCAATCGTTATCGTCTGTCTTCTTGATTTCTTCCCTCTCGTTAATAATGTTTTCCATTTTTTTATTCTTTCACACTCGGTAAGCCTTTCTGTTTTAGTGGCTTTGTTGGGGTGAAATAAAGTTATATCAAAGAAATAATGCGCTATTTAATAATAAGTTAAATTCAATTTTGTATAAGAAGCACTGTGACCAGAAAATCATCTTTTTCAATATTTTTTTTCATATTTCTATATATCAGACACTCCAGACTACGAATATCAAATTAAGAAAATAAATAAATAAGGGTCCAGTTTGCCATTTAAATTAATTTTCAGTACTCCCACCGTGGAGGCGAAAACAAATATGATATTTTTTTTTTAAATTAATATATATATATATATATATATATATATGAAAAATATTTTAAGAGACGTGTATGATTATATTTTGTTTTGTATTCTGAAGAGGAGGGGATCATTGTGCAGTGATTTTTACTTTGCAAAATGGATTTTTCATAATTTCACGCCAAGCAAGCCTCTAATTGAAGCCACTAAAATGCAAGGAGTTACTGAGACTGAAATTTTTTTTAAAGAAACAGAGAGTGCAATAAAAGAACTAGATTCAAGGAGACAGGAAGATGACGATTGACATTGCATCTACGTTTTTGAAGATCCCAGTTGACAGGAAAGCAAGAAGCCGGAAGAGGGTTCCAAAATATCATAAAATTTAATAAAACATCTAGAATGATGTAGAATGTTTAATCTATAGTAATAGTGCCTCTTTGTACAATTCCATCTAATTTCTATTTTATAAAGAAAAGAAGCGAACTGACGGAAGAGAATGATTTTATAGATTTCAACTGAAAGCAGTTCTGGCTTCTCGGTCAAAGAATATCAAATGTTTCTTGTAGGGAAACGGCTAATATTACCATTACCGTTACCATACAGACATAATGACAAATATGGAAATATACCGGAAATTATGGGACAGAGAATTGATATATTTGCCACCTAACGAAAGTGGGGAGGTAGAATTAAACTAAAGAACTAATGGAAAGAAAAACTGTTATGGTAATTTAACCAACACACGCATGGACTCTCCCATCTATAAATAGGAGCAGGTACTGCCTTTCTGGAGAGGGAACATTCTTGGACCGAACATTCTTGCTTGTAACACTCTTGTTTGTATATGCTTGTTTTACTGTTTCTGTTAATATATTTGTTTAACTCAGTTCCTCTCTTGTGTCTTTATTTCTGGCCCTAACAAGGCCAAAAAAAAAAAAAAAACAAAAAAAAAAAAAAACTAAACGAGCCGATGAGCATACATACCTTAGCTAAGTTAACTTAAGGCGAAGAAAACTCGTCCATACTACACTATTACAGAGTAGGTTCTGGAATGTGTTTAGTTGACTCGCACGTGTTCTTGGACCAGCTCACAGGTGTCAGATTATAAATTTCTTGGTTCAATGGGGAGGTGCTACCTGGAAATTGAACCCTTTGAACTAGACAGCGCAACTGTTGATTCTTGACTATGTCTAAACAAGGAGGGAGATCTGATTAGATTTCTCAAACTAATCCGATTTGCTTTCAACAATGCTATTTATCCTCACAAGCACTCGAACGGAATGGGGCACTAGGCCGAGTTTAAAGTGGGGAACGCATGTGGGGTTAGAGTTAAAAAAATAATCCACTGCTCAAAGCACTTCTTTTGGTGGATACCGTAAGCACTAGGGAATGACGCTAGCCCTCCCACAACAAGTGATAAGACAGGACATAAAAGGCTAATGTGCGCCTCTTAGGACGATAAGTGATTGTTTCCGGTGATGGTATTTATCCGCCTTCCCACGAGGACAGGGTGCAAAACAGAGTCGTCTTCTTCATTACACTTCTATTGTTCTCGCTCCGTAATAATGTTTCTTTTTTTTATTCTTTCACACTCAGTAAACCATTGTGTCTACTGCCTTGCATGAGGTGAAATTAAAAAAAAAATTAATGCATTTACAAAAAGGAAAAGGAATTAATCTAGGACTTTCAGGTGCTCAAATATGAATGTCATTGGCCATACCAAAAAGCGTTCTTGTGAATATGAAGGTAGGCTGAAAAAGGAGCGATACTCGATCTGTAAAATTTTGCATGGTATAATTCCAATTGTTATTAATAACTCTGTGTTTTTTTTCCAGGTAAATAACATCTGACTATTCAAAGAAGACTCCAACGGTAATTTGTAGCGACTTTTCTTGAAAATGGACAATTTGGCATCATGGTGTTATCAAATACCCACAGAAAAAGAGTTCCAAGAGCATTCATGCTGATACCTGATCAAAAGTGCACCCGGGAGATCCAGTTGTTTTTTTTTTTTTTAATGTCTCGTAATCCAAGATGAGTGTTAGGTTCATCACGTTGAGCCAAAAGAACAATCCATGCAGTAGAAACACCCCTCCACACTAAAGAAGGCCAATGTCGTTTCATCCGCAGGGAAGGTGATGACCTCAGTTTTTGGATAGAAAAGGCCTTGTGTTTATTATCTTCAAAAGCCCACGCCATTAATGGAGTGCATTATGCAAAATTTGATGAGGCAGTTACGAAATGTTATCAAGACCAAACGCTGAGAAGTATGGGGTTACAGCTCTCCTGTCCTGTAGACTCCCTGAGGAGTATGGGACCACAGCTTTCGTTCCGTAGACTCCTTGAGGAGTAATGGGATCACAGCCCTCGTCTCGTAGACTCCATGAAGAGTATGTGGCCCAGATCTCACCACACTAGGCATTGCTGCTATGGTTTCCATAGCAAGTGGTAGGCTTTTATGTGAGAGAGTTGCTAACACTATGCCTAACCGGTTTTGAATTCAAAGTTATAATTCCTTTAGACGAATTACCAACCAATGCTATATAAATCAGTGTATCCTGCTAACACGTTTAATTAAATCTTTTATTAGCATCTTTATTTTCTCTAAGTATCCAACTGGTTTTCACGTAATCCATCTTACATATATTGTAAAATATATTAATCTGCACAGTTTTATCGCAACGGCCACCAAAAAGTCTTGAACACTCAATTTTGGCACAGAGATTTTATAAAATACGAATGTTTGTCCTGTATTTACATTATTTAAATTCAAACTGTTGTCCTCATTCTTGTTGTTATCATAATGTTTAAGCCGTTGTGCTTTCCAGCCTTCATCAGGTGCTTGTCGATCCGGGAAAACCTTCAGGGAATTTCGAATGGAACTCTTTATTTATTTTACGAAGGTAGATTGTTCTCATACCTCTGACCATGTCTAAGGGTATGTCTAATCACCTAGTTATTATCTAATACTGCTCGGATATTGCTCTCCCCGTTGTCTAATCTGCCCAAGGATTGAACTCAGAATTACTATATAACTAAATTCACGAATCTATGCTTTAATTTCTTCGTTTGTTAAGCCATTCAATGGGAAAAGGCGAACAATAACAGCACTGTGCTAAGAATAAAAACTAGACGAGATTTCTCTTGATATAAGCTGAACAATTTAGCCCCGTAGATTAAATAAAGGATTCAGTTCGAAATTCCCTGAAACTTACCCCGTTCTACATGTACCTGATGAAGGCCGGAGGGTAAAATGACAGAAACGTTGTAATAAAAAGAACGACAAAGACCTATATATTCTCCGTTTTTACGAAATAAACTCTTTCATCTCTTCTTCTTGTTCTTCATTTATGTGCAGTTTCCCTTCAGGACATAGGCGATCATGGCTCTCCACAACTTTTTATCTTGTGGGAATCTTATCAGTTTTTCTCCATTTCCTAAGAGCCCCCCCCCACATTTCGCTATCTATTCACACAAACTTCTCAGCTGTATCCCCTTATCCCACTTAGCCCTACATGCCCCGTGACGGTTAAGTTTTCCAAGCCCTCTTTTCTCATTACGTGTTTTAAGGAATTTTGGCTGCATTTGCCTGATTCTGGGTAGAAGCGTTCTTTCTGCTGACATTTTCTTTTAGTCTTCCTTGTTGCTTATGGAATTCTCAGTATCCTTCTGTAGAACCACACACGAAAAGGTTGATTCCCGAGCCTGTTAATTGAACTGCCATATAAAGAATCTACAGGAATATGATCGCAGAATTCGTCATTCGTCTTGAGATTTAAAATTTCTATTCGTTTCTTAAAGTGCACGATGTATGACGAACAACCGTGTTCATTGAAAATATTACCCTACAGCAGAAGAAACGCATGCAAGAAACACACGAATAATAAAGCATGTCGGTTTTTGCTTCCGTCCCACTCCCAAGACAGCTTCAAATAAATATGAATAAAGATAGCAGACGGGCGATATTGGTTCCATTTGAGACTGGGTGTTGTCTGTTGAAATATCGATCTTTTTCGGGAGTCTGTCAGTCTCCTCGCATTTCTCACATCAACGAGAATGGCAGTCTCAATACAGCCTTGGGAGTCTATCGCAGGTCGTCCATCTGGCTGCAGTAGCGTATTCGTCTTATCTTTTCGATCGAAACAATTAATTGTGAAAACTAGTGTTTATTTCTTGCGTTTGATACAGCCAGTGGGATAATAAATGGGCTATTGTTGAAAAGAAAAAGAAGCCTAGTAAGAAAGAACGCAGTGAGTTGTCGTCTGCTTTTGTTCGTCGAACAAAGCTGACTCCTGAGCATGCGCTGAATAAAATCTACACAATTACGAGCGTAGCATTGAATTTTAAGAAGGACTTTATTATTATTATTATTATTGTTTGCGGTTCTTTTGTCTTAATTCAATTGCTTGATACGAGAAATGATTAACAAAATCATTTTATATAGTGAGTCATCTTTAAACGGTGAATAACATTTTATGTTGGTTTTATTAACTTCTTTGGGAATTGTAATCTGGTTGCGGTATTTGAACAAAGTGTCGGTGTTGTGTTCGTTAAAGCAGAACTACTATTTAAACATGAACTAATACTACTTGTAATAACGATGTTTATAAAACATTCAGTCTGAGAAAATACAAAGAATAATACTGAGGAAAGTGTTAGGCTATCGAGGAGACATGCAGTCACTTGACGTCCGGTGAAAATCAGAAGACTTTACTCACGCGAGCACTAAATGGTTACAAATAATATAATTAATAAAACACTTGAAATTGTCTTGAAGTTTCTTGCGAAAATGATTAAAAGTCAAAGGAAGAATTAAAACCACTTAGAGTAAGCATTATTAATCTGAGGAAGAACACTGATGTGTTTCTTGTGTATTAAGAATATTGATGGTCATTCCATCTTCAGAGAATGTGTGACAACTTGTAGATTTTGTTATAATGTGAAGTATAAAAATATAGGTTATCTCCCTTTGGTAGATGGCTCTTGTTGATAATGAGAAGGGTCTAATATAAACTGGAGCGATGAGACGTGTCTTAGGACCACTCAAGAAACAGGCATGCTGGGTACAAGATGACCTGAATGACGCGAGGACAATGTAGATAAAAAGCAGAATATGAACACTATTCAGATAAGGGTATCATCCATTATATTGGATTTTGTCCCCCCGATGCTTTGACTTTTAACCGCTAAAAGAATCGGTTTTTAACAATCTCCTATTCTCTTTCTCGTTATGTATTGTGTTTCTTGTATAAAATATGTTTTTTCAATGTTCAGTTGTCTTACTTTGTTCATCAAGCCACGACTCTGCTTGAGAGGTCGTTAAATTTCCCAGAGAAGTAATCACATAAATTAGCTTCTTCTTCGGAATTTAAGGGAATCAGACTCCCGAAAGGCGATTACCAAAATCTTGACCTCTTCAAATCTAGGGTCAACCGATATCTATCCTACATATCCTCATAGCATACACTTATTCTACCTCTCTTTGCGCACTTCCAACAATTTAATTCAGTAGGCCTCTACATTAAATAGCTCTTAGTCTTTGTATTTAGTGAATAATGGTATAACAAACCTGTTGAAAATATTGTTAGTTATATAGCAGAATTAGAATTTGAAAACCATGAATATCTGAACGACATGAAATTGTCCTGGGAAGATTGATTTTTGAAGTTTACTCCGACCAAATTCACGGTAAACGATCACGACCAAGGACAGGGATTTTTAATGGAGGCTGCGACCAGGGATGATAAGGGATTCGCCGATCGTTGCGACGATCGATGTGACGTCAAATAGCACCAAACTTAACCAAAAAGCGCGAGTTAGGGATCTGTAGTTCATAAGATTTCCCAGTCAAGATCTCGCTAGTCGCACTCCCAATGTTTGAATTGTTTAGACAATGGTTATTTATTAGAATCTTTTGCTGTACGGAACTGCAAATGGGACGAATGCCGACGTGTTGGTTGTGTTACGAGTGCTTGTAGAAAAAAAAAGACGCCTAGCGAAACTAAATCAAGCAATGGCAAAATAAAATCTCAAAAACCAAAAAAAAAAAAAAAATTAAAATTCTGCCAGAAGTAAAGTGAATGATTAGCAAGAACCCCACAGATAGTCCAAGTCTTTTAACCAGGATGGAGATAATTTACAAACTGAATGATGTTTATTGCTGCTCCTCGGGCATGAAACCTATTGGCTTTTAAGGTGTAGGGAAAGTCAATTTAAATGGAGTTAGAATTTGATGCAGATGTTTCGATTGTGTCAGAAAATATCTATAGAATATATCAACCAAGAAAAATTATTAATTTTAGTGTTCAAGAAAAAAATATTATTTCTGCGATTAAGAAAATAAAAATTATTAATTTTAGTGTCCAAGAAAATAAAAAAATGATTAATTTCTGTGTTTATGCAAATAAAAATTATTAATTTCTGCATTTAAGAAAATAAAAATTATTAATTTCCATGTTTAAGAAAAAAGTGGTCTGACAACTCAAGCACGTGTACTCACCGAAAATAACGTTTAGTTTAATAAGAAATTATATATATATATATATATATATATATATATATATATATATATATATATATATATATATATATATATGTGTGTGTGCGTGTATTTCTATATAAAATAAATTTATTTTGCTGAACTTGTATACATTTATTCATAATATACATATTCACACACACACACACACAATGTTTATTTATTTATAATTAGTTCAGCAAAAGAAATTTCTTTTATATAGAAGTATATATATATATATATATATATAAGAGTGGGTGTTGAAAATTTCTTGGTCAGACCATGAAAGTATTGACACAAAAATTCAATATATGATCATTTTGCTAAATTTTGAGAAGCAGATCTTGACTTGCATGTAAATTAATAAACATTGCATTTAGTGTCATTTAAAGAGTAAGTAAATTTTTGAGACGTCCTTTATATATAAAGAAAACCCCAATGTCTGATGTTTGCTTAAAGTCAGAAATTGCCGCGCACTATATAGTGTTCAGTTCTTTGTCCATTTCTGTATATATTGATATACACTTTCTCTTCAATATCAGGTAATATTTCTACATAAACAATTTTTAAAAAGAATATATATATATATATATATATATATATATATATATATATATATATATATATATACATGCATGCATATAGTGCAGAAACAAAGGATATTATTTCTTTCTTATATATAAACGTGCAAATGGACACGTGAAAGTCAATGATCATCTTGTAGATATAATGTGATATAGAAGTATAATTATGCTTCATTGATATGAATATTTACTTGCAATGACGTAAAAGATCATAATTTTGGTTAATTAGCTTCGAACTCTCTCTCACACTCTCTCACAGCTTCAATTAAAATATATGAAATGCTACTTAGAGGCTAGAAAAATTAAACCTTAAAAGATAGAAAATAAAATATTTTATTGTTTTGTATAGTGATTTCAGGTAATTTTTTTATATATATATATATATATATATATATATATATATATATATATATATATATATATATATATATATATATATATATATATATATATAAGTGGTAAGGATAATCCAAGTAGGTCTTTTTAATATAAAAATTTTAAAAAAGACAGATTTTTTTGAAGAGAGGTCAAAGTATTTATATACAGAGCAATATGATATACACCAAGAAGGAGAAAGCTTAACACATCATCGAAGAATTCGGTAATAAATTTATTTCGACAGTTAAATCTTTAATATCTGCCTCATCAGAGATAAATTACAAAATGGTTTAAAGCCTGACAATTTTGAAATTAATGATTAAAACAAATTTTATATTTATTTGTCAAACTAAAATAATTACCGTATTCTCCGATGATGTTTTAAGTTTTTTTTCTTGATATATATATATATATATATATATATATATATATATATATATATATATATATATATCGAACCTAGCTGGAGGCAACCGGATGTCTAGCCACACTGATGAGCTGTGAAACAGCGAAACAGTCTGTCTGTGGATGACGGTATATTGGCTCCTGAAAATTAATTTCAGTTGAGCTCTCTGGGGAGGAGATGTGGGTTGGTAAACAGTGACTATTATAGCTTTTTTGGCGAGACTCTTCGCTTATGCGAATTGAGTCACTCCCGGTCACTGGGCGTGTTTATAAAGATAAACACGCTAAAAATCCACATGCCTCCTTACCGTGCGACGATGGCTTAATGGTTAGAATTTCCGCCTGACACCAGTTCAGTCGGGTTTCGACCCTAGCTGGAGGCAACCGGATGTCTAGCCACACTGATGAGCTGCGAAACAGTCTGTCTGTGGATGGCGGTATATATATTAAATGGTTTTACAAACTTTGGAGTGTTTTCCTCAAACCAAAACAAGGACAAAATAGTTGCTTTAATTTCGGGAGAATATAAAACAAAAATTGTCTAAAATTTGGATATTTTTATTTTTATTATGCTTTTCCTCGATCTAAGCTTTCGGCTTACATGAGCCATGATCAGAGATGTTATATGGACATTTCAACAAATATATTCACCATCAAAGATGATATCATACATAGAAGTTTGCTATGCAACGATAACGGTCGCAGAATAGCAGACGCGGGTCGTAAATTCGTGATGCCGTTCTATGACGTCCTACCAAGTGAGAGAACGAAATATTAACAACAGTAACATACGTTTAGATGCAATGTAGACTTACCTGTCAACTTTCTGATCTTAGTTCTATTAAACAACATTTCTTAGAAAAACATAGCCATGTACATAATATTAGACAGATATTAGTTGATAACACAACAATACTCACACATACACATAGTAAAAAGAATCTTCAGATATTGGAGGCCATCTACGAAGCAAACCACGCTCCCAAAATTACATTTCAAACTACTACTAGATTGACAATTAGATCTCATTTTCTTACCGTTGAAGTAGTTAGATGTAACCGTAAGTTCTATTCTAATAGTTTCTTCCACAGAACTTCTCATCCGTGGAACTCTCTTCCGGTTTCTTGCTTCGATCTTCAAATATTTAAATGCAATGTCAATCGCCATCTTCTGTTTTCTTGAACCAGTTGTTTTTTATTATCCTTTTTCTCACTAAAGTCTTCTCATTCTCTTTCTCTCCCATTGCATCTTAGTGGCATTATCGCCTTGCTTGCTTGGGTTGAAAGCATAAATAAAAATGACTGGTCAAGCAGCTTTTCTGATCAGCTTGAAGCTTACGAACTTTACGTCAAAGCTAACTCGTTCGTTTAAAATTACCTCAGCTAGACGAAGTTTAAATGAGATTTAATTGAAATTAAAACTTAATGAATCTGATCTATATTTTATTCATGTCTGTCTTACTTCCTTTTAACAAGACATCTTAATTAGCCTTAAAAGTTTTATTTAATAATAGTTTTATTATTAATGCAACATATATTATGGATAGAAATTTTGTATGAAGTTATTGCTGCAATTTGGCACTTGTTAAAACTTTATGAAGTGATTTCAACCGACGCCTTCGAAACTAGGGACAGATTCATTCAATTGACTTTTAAATTCCTTTTCATATTACTAGACAATTTTAAGTTATTATCCCAAGCTGATTACGGATCGATTTCATCAAAGAAAATACCTGGAAAATAATGATGGTCCATTGTATAAAGCAAACAGAAAAAAAAAACGGTACGGCTTCTGTTGTAAAAAAATAAAACCCTCAAGATAATAATAATAATAATAATAATAATAATAATAATAATAATAATAACAACAACAACAACAATCAGTGGTTATTCATTTCGGATGCAGGTGTCTGTCTGGTAACTATTTTCATGCCATCTGACGAATTTAAGCAACAGATATTTTCAAGCGAATTAGAAAGGTGAATGTGATTTGGGAAAGGAAGAAGAAAAAAAAGACGGAAGGAAAGAAGGCTAGAAAGAAAAGCGCAAAGAAAGCTTTAAAGAAAGAAAGAAAGAAAGAAGGAGGAAAGAAAAGAAAGAAGGAAAAAAGAAGGAAGGAAGCAAAGAATGAAGGGAAGAAAGAAAGACGGAAAGAAAGAAGGAAAGAAAAAGAAAAAGTAAAGAAAGAAAAAAAAAAGAAAAGAAAGGAGGAAAGAAAGAAGGAATTAAGGTAAAAAGCTGAGGACGAGAGAAATTAAGCGGAAGAGAATATATAAAGGATAAATTGAACGTTTTCTTTTGGTGGAGAAAAGTTCTCGGTTCTGCGCCTCTTAAATGAGATATAAATGATGTTGGCAATGAAAAATTCCGTTTCAACTACCAGCGATTTCAAAAGAAACGTCTTCAACCATCTATTCACTTCCACCAACAAGTTTCCACAAAAAGCCACAATTTAAAATTCAACAGAATTCTCTCTCCCTCTCTCTCTCTCTCTCTCTATGTATGTAAATCTCGGTGTGTGTGCCTCTTTTTTCATGTATATACCTAGAGAATTTTTACTGAAACTCAAAAGGAGCATTCATTTCACAGAAAACCATTTTTCTCAATCATCTTTAAATTCCAAATTCAAATTCAGGACCTTCTTATTCCACTTGGACTAACTTCTATCTGATTGGCAATGTCTTTTTGTAAAAATAAGCCCGGTTTCTACTGAAGTCAAAAATTTACAAATGGCAACGTTTATATTTTCAACTCTGCACGGGGGGTTAGTTGAGGTATCCAGCGCTTCTTAGCCATTTGTAATACCTATTTAACCTATATTTGTGGTGGATGGACGTTGAATGGGGAAATCATCCATCCTTTAACAGCTCTTTTTTTTTTTTTTTGTGTTGCTGGAGTTCCATTTAGCCTCGTCACCAGACACTAATTTGATAGAGGAGTCGGTTTAGTCGCTGACCACTCGTCCACTCAGGTTTTTTCCTAGTTTGGTTGCCACTCAAAGCTATAAGACCCGGTCTATCTTGGTATTCAGCCATATCTGGTATCTTTAAATCACACGAACTTAATTTTGTATATAATTTGTTTCCTTAGGACCATGTACATAAAATTATTTTTTGTCATTCTGTTAATCCGTGCATGTATTGAATTAATTTATTTTGAAGTAGTAAAAATGTTCTACCGGATTTTGTTAGGGGATTGATTGTTAATTTAAAGGGACCTCTAAAGAAATATCCACTTAAGGTTACCTTTACATTTCAAATTTCTGCATCGGAAAATCAGGATCCGAATCCAAAGTGAGTTCTGATTTTATTCCAGCATCGACCTTTCTGTGTCTATCCAAAATATCAAATAAGTTCAGATTTTTAGAGAACTCTTCAAGCAAAGTGTTTTATTGTCTGTTTTCTCTGGATTGCAGGTGCCTGTCTGCTGTTCCTCAATAAAAGACCGAATAACACACTGAATCAGTGAAATAAATTTTCTCAGGTTTCTTTTTATTCTCGCCTTAATTTAGGGATGAAATGAAAAGAGAGAGAGAGAGAGAGAGAGAGAGAGAGAGAGAGAGAGAGAGTATCTTCTTCATGTTTGCAGCATGTCTCTTCCTGAACAATGACCATTTACATTCTCAGCTAAAAAAGTTGGTTCACTGTGTCGTGCTAAACATTTTTTCAATTCTGACTCTATCTTATATATTTATAAGCCTACCATTTGTCCATGTCTTGAATATTGCTACCATATATGGTCCGATGCCCCTAATGTATATCTAGAGATTCTTGATAATAACCAAAGAAGTAACAGCAATATCATTGGTTCTGACCTGGCATCTCAGCTTCATTCACTTTCCCACCATCATAATGTAACTTCCTTTGCCTTTTTTTTTTATAAATAATTTCATGGTAATTGTTCGAATGAACTCTTTGCTATGGTACCCAAACTTTATGAATTTAAGCTCAGTACTAAATTGGCCGCAAGGTCTTATCAATTCACAGTTGAATTGGCTAGATATAACCGTAAGTTCTATTCTAACAGTTTCTTCGCTCGCACTTCTCACTTGTGGCGCTCTCTTCTGGCTCCTTGCTTTCCAGACAACTTTGATTTTCAAAAATTAAAATGCAATACCAATCGTTATCTACTGACTTCCTGGTTACTCTTCTATTGTACTCACTCCTTATTAATGTTTCCCTTTTTTGTTATTCTTTCACACTCAGTAACATTCTGTGTCTTGGGGGTGTTAATGCCTTGCGTGGGGTGAGATGATTAAAAAATAGTGAAGTAACTTTCATTGTTCTTGATATATAACTTTGAAAAGAACACCGCAGTGGGGTGAGGGAATTGAAAGTAGCGGCATACATTAGATTGCCGGCTAGTCGTGTCAGTTAGACCACGTATTATCCGCTCCGCAAGGAAGGAGATGATGATTATGTCTGCGTATCAATTTTAATCGATTGACGATAATAAATGGTATCTTCTATGTCTCAACTTGCAGGACTGAATCGATTCCGTTAGTATACGAGCGACCATTTTCTCTCCCTATTCAGTGAGAGGGGAAGTAAAATAAATCCATCAGCATGGCTGATGCTAACCTCCACGGGAAAAACTAACTGCACCTTCTCGATCTCACGTTTTTCCACTGACATGAAGTGGAACGATTATATCGAATCAATTAGTAAGTCTGCTGTCACGAAAGTCCGTTAACAATCATATCAGAGGATTGTGAATCAAAACGGTAATTTCAAAACTCGAAATGTACAAAAAAAAAATTCTTACTCAAATCCATTATTTAGTTCGAGCGCCAATAATGAAAAAAAAAAGCTGAAATATCGAAGCAATTTAGTATCAAACATTCAATTTAGTATCAAAGACATAATTTAGTATCAAAGACACAATTTAGTATCAAACACACAATTTAATATCAAACGTACAATTTTATGTCAAACAGACAATTTAGTATCTGTCTATATTTCTGAGATGAGGTATTATGAACATTATTTACATTATTCAGACTATTGTCCTCATCTTTGTCGGAGAGTATAACGGCCGAAACGTTGTAATAAATATGGCGACAAAGATGAGGACAATAGTCCGAATAATGTAAATAATATACACAATTTAGCATCAAACACTCAATTTAGTATCAAACGTACAATTTAGTATCAAACGCACAATTTAATATCCAACACACAATTTAATATCAAACATACAATTTAGTATCAAATGCACAATTTAGTATCAAACACACAATTTAATATCAAACACACAATTTAATATCAAACGCACAATTTAGTATTAAACATAATTTACAGAAAAAGCCTACGCGTGACTGGATGCGTGGGCTGTGTAATTGTTAGCAATTCGAAACGAGAAAGCGAATATCCGAGTTTGAATCCCAGTTGAGTTTTGTCACATTGCCTTTCATGCTTATGATGTGTCACGCCTTGTGTCATTCTGGGTTACGTCCTGGGTATGACGATAAAATACATCTGGCAGCAAGGCCTCTGATTGGAAGGTTTCGAGGAGCGTGGAACCCCCTCTTAATTGCTGTTATTCCCAGGTCCACCCTGACCTGGGGTTGTGGCACCTGTTAGGGGGGGTCTCAGCTATTGGCAAATAATGAACCCCCACATTGGAGCCAAAACTTGAAAATATAAAAATATATTACAAAAAATTACTAGCAAAACATTTTTTGAAAAAAAGAAATTATCAAAGCTCACAAGAAAATAAAATTTCGTCATTAAATGACCCATGAAGAGTTGATGTGCCGTTAAACAAACAAAACAAAGCTAATCATTCTGGGCTACACTTGTTACTCTGAACGAAAAACAAAAACAGAAATTAGCAATGAAATTCTACCACTTTAGGGATTTCAATATATAGGGTGACACAAAAAACGGGAACTTTTCAAAAATCCAATAAAACCAAGAGTGATGGAAGAAACATATTTTATTCATAGTAATTGAAACCTTAAAACATGCCATTTAAGAAACACTGATGGAATTTTCATTTTTTAAAAATGACGTCCTGTAGATGGCGTCCTCCTGTACGAATGCATTCTTGAAATCTGCTGTTGAGATTCCTCATTGACTACTGCAACATCTCAGCTGGGATACTGTGAATTTCATCTTGAATTCTAAATGGCAAAATGTTTACTTGCTCAAGGTCACTGTCTCGCAGTGTTGCCACTTGCTCATGTCTGGCAATACGCACTTCAAAAATTCCAGTTTTTTGGGGTCAACCTGTATTTAGGGATCACAATATATTTAGTTTCATGCAAATATAACAATATTGACAAAAGTTATAAGTAGTTTTAAATAGGGAGTATATTTGAAGCCAACGTTATGTGTGCGTGTGTGTGAACGGGGGGTGTCTATGATCGGGCGAACATATTCATGCATATGCATGTACAGGTATATATATATATATATATATATATATATATATATATATATATATATATATATAAGAAATTGGTTACTTCAAGTGGTGTAATGGCTAGCTGGCTTGTCTTGCAAGATCAATAACGAGTGAATGGTGAATTCGAACCTCACTTGGCCCCTCATTCTTTTTGCCTTGTGCCACATCTAAGGTACGCTTAGAAAATCGTTTGCCGCAATTTTACTAAGTGAAACAATAAATACTATATATATATATATATATATATATATATATATATATATATATATATATATATATGCGTAAGAAATAGTTGTATGCATGCATATATGTTTACAAATATACATAAAAAGGCTCTATAATGCGTATATGCGTGTGTGTGTATATATGTATGCACAGATATATATGAGTGGGTATGTATAGCTGTACATGTATGTACAAATATACAAAATGGCTCCATGTACATGAACTGAGTGAGGGTGTATGTATGTTCACACACACACACACACACACACACACACACACACATATATATATATATATATATATATATATATATATATATATATATATATATATATATATAAGCTTTTTAAACAAATTCACACAATTTAGGTATATCCAAATAACTAGACCAAGACTATCAGATCGTTTCAGTAATATATCACATGCGGGAAAGACCAAAAACAAAAAAATATTTCTCCGGAAAAAGTTCCACATGAAAAAATATAAAAAAGAACTTCTATTAAAAACATTCTACTGAAACTTTAAAAAATTGTTGCTTTTATCATTTTTTAGACGAGATAAATATTCCATAGAACAATTTTTTTGCTATATATCCGATTCACTACGCCAGCAGCAATTTGGACTGCAACTCACATATCCGGGTTCTAGTACAGGTCAGGATTTTGTTGGTAGATTTTCTTTGTAAATCTATCTATCTATCTATCTATCTATCTATCTATCTATCTATCTATCTATCTATCTATCTATCTTGTGTACAAACAGTCTTCGGATAGATAGATAGATAGATAGATAGATAGATAGATAGATAGATATCGTGTGTGCAAACAGACCTCGTATAGATAGATAATCTATCTATCTATCTATCTATCTATCTATCTATCTATCTATCTATCTATACGAGGTCTGTTTGTAAAGTAACGGGACTGCTGTCACAAACAATTTACTTCAATTACAAATACCTCTACGCCTTGAAAAGGGGTCCCATTAATGAGCACCTGGAACTTGGGGAAAAGTAAAGTCAAATGGAGCAAGATCATGTGAATAAGTGAGATGTTGTTCTAGTACAGCGTGGTTTACTGCCGGATGTTCAGAGCGTTGTGAACAGATGTGAACAATATCGATTTGTCCTGCCACAAAAGCATATGAAAATAAAGCAATGATTGTAGAAAGTTAAGATTAGAGTTATATACTCCCAAGATATCATGTTAGATGATAACACAATTTGATTGTCCATCTTTCGCCCATAGCTCACAGAGCATGCCCAGTCCCGTTACTTTTCAAATAGACCTTGTATCTATACCCATTTATATTTGCTTACGTAGCCTGGTTTTACACATGTTTTTTCTCTATTGCTTTTAATTCATTTTCGACAGCAATAATATAATGCAATTAAAACTATCAAGTTTTAAGGTACATATACTTTGTTGATAGGATTATTATTTTGTGTAAAAGTCAGACAATAATAAATTCAACCTCGCCGGCCTGGACCAACATCTTTCGTCTCAACTGGATTTAATCAAGGCTCTTCAATGTAAATCTTATACGAATAAACTCACTTGAAGTTATTCTTCATTTTTTTTTGACCTGGTAGGAAAGTGAACTGCCTTACATTCCATTATCTTTCTCTTTAATTCTGTTTTCCCATTGCCTTGGAAGCTGTCAGCTTTCAGAGCAGACAAAGAAACACAGACGTATAATAAAACAAATATTCGGGTTTAAATATTACAAGGAGAATTAGCAAATTCTAAGAAGATGACGAAAAGATTATCTTCAATTTCTAATCTTAACATTAATAATGTCCACGAAGTCTGAGGGTAAGTCCTAATCCGGTGAAACGGTGACGATATCAGGTTTGGCCATAAAGAAATAAGGTCAGACGGGATAATAAATAGCAGATACGAAACTGATGAGATGAAAATGGTGGCTATAAACGGTCGATTCGAGCCGAGGGTCAAGTTAGAAAATCAGATGAAAGTGTCTAAGACAAAGCCTGGTTGAATAACTAAACCGAGAAGGAAGCAAATTCTTTCATTTATTGAAGGTAATTTATAACGCGGGTTGGAACTAGACGAATATCAAGATTTCAGTTAATCGGGTGACTTTACATACACACACACACACACACACACACACACACACACACACACACACACACACACATATATATATATATATATATTCTACCCGCTAACTCTATCACAACTACAATTGAAAAGACTTTAACTGAATTCAACATATAACTACACAACTACATCTAAAACAATAAAATACTAAAACAATAAAATACTAAAACAATAAAATACTTAATCAATACAAAACAAACCAAAAAGCCAAAACTTGAAGGTGGAACTTACTTTATCAAGTGCAGGAATTGCCAGAATTGCAAGAATGAATACATTTAAGAAACGTGAAGAAGTTTAAATAAAAGATTATATGAGCACAAAAGACACATTTTAGAAGACAACACACAAAAAGCATTGGTTGTAACGAAACTGACCACAGTTCTACTCTACTTAAAAGAGAGAATAATTCATTAAAACAAAGATTCTGTCTATACTTCTGAGATGAGGTATTATGTACATTATTTACATTATTCGGACTATTGTCCTAATCTTTGTCGCCATATTTATTACAACGTTTCGGCCGTTGTACGCTCCGGCCTTCTTCAGGTGGTTGGAATTTCGAACTGAACCCTTTATTTCGCTCACTGGGATAGACTGTTCTAGTTCCACGTGCCATGTTTGATGGATGTCAGTTATCAGTTATCCTGCTAATTCTCCACTGCGGGTATTGAACTCACACTCTTTGGGTCCTGTTACTGTATCTAACCAAAGCCTTTATCCACTGTGCCATGTGTCCTTGAGGACATCTGGGTATGAATTTCTGGGTATTATAAACCTAATGTCTTCAGCAACCATTTTTACCAGTGCTCATATTGCAATTTTGCTGTTATCATTGCATGTTTTTACCAGAGCTCATATTGCAACTTTATTATCATTGCTTTTCTCTGGCACTCCTTATTACTGGTTCCCATATTGTATTTATTTCTATGCTTGGTCGGCTCAGGAGATTTTTGTGGCCTAGCATAAGTGCTGATTCCTTAAGTTTACGAATTTTCCAATGGTGTTCCTTGTCTATGAAGGCCGGGGCGTACAACGGCCGAAACGTGATAAATATGGTGACAAAGATGAGGACAATAGTCCGAATAATTCATTAAGACAAAGATGCCTAAGAAGTGATTTAATCGCTAGTTCATCCATAGTAAATTCGCGTCCAGGTTCTTAGAACTATTCACCTTTCTTGGCAGATCTTCTGTTATCAATATGTGGAATATTTAATAACAAAGAAACAAAACAAAACAAAATCTAGATGAACTTGGCTTGACAGTAAGCTAAAAAGAAAAAAGTTCTTTCAATAAATTTTGAAACTCCCAGTATCTCTCGTTCACGCGTATCCCAACAACGTTAACAAACCCAATTCACTGAACTCCAAACAGTTGAAACGCCTCACAAAAACTTTTTCCAATTTGTCATACATCTTATCTTTCAAAACTGTTCTTGATATATAAAAATTTATATAAAATTTATATAAAAATTTATTTATTTTTATCTCATATATATATATATATATATATATATATATATATATATATATATATATATATATATGTATGTGTGTGTGTGTGTATTTAAGCAGCAATCTCTCTTAAATAAATATTTAAATATTCCACATGTTTCATTAAAGATGACAGACAAGATACTGCGATTAAGCTTTATATATAATTTTTCTTGTCTTCAAACTAGTGCTTTCTTTTCTGGAGTCTATAGAAGGTGAGGAGTATAGAACTGTTTCTCTGATCAAACCAAACTCAGAAAATATTATATCGGTCACACTACTATATGCCTATATAGATGACTTACGTTATACCTATACAACCACAGCTACGTTACACCTATACAACCACAGCTACGTTACACCTATCCAACTCATTTAAACACTCACGGAGACCAACCAGACTCCATCCGAAAAATGCTAATAAATAACAGAAGCATAACAACCTCATCCACGTGTGAAAAAAATATAAAAAATAACGGAAGCCTTAATAATAAAAAAGAAAAATCCAACACTCATTAATATTAACTACGAAAATGTCCACAGTATGCTAATTCTGTTCAGAAAACAAATCACCCTTATAAATCAAGGTACATACACACAACCAATAGATATCGTTAAAAAGTAAAAATAAAATGATCCTTCATAATGGCTAAAAATATAGCCGAAAGCGCTCGGAATTACAAAACATTTGAACAGTTTTTGCACACTTTGTTCCCAGAAAAGCAAACATAGCAAATAAAAAGCTTATGTATATATATAAAAAGAATATAGTAAAATAAAAATTAAAAAGGAGAATATTTCAAATCGTAGTTAAATAAAAAGTATTAGAAAAAAAAACCAAAAAAAAAAAAAACCGAAAATCTTTAAATTTAAAAAATGACGTTGAAATTTTTTTACCGTTAACAATTTTTAAAAAAAACATTCAGACGACATCTATTCAACTGATGTCAGGTTTCATTGTAAAATACATCCCTACCCCTTACCAAATTGTAACTAATAACTGATACAATGATACTGACATAATGAAAATCTAGACATCCCTTGTTCAATTTAAGTAGAATATTCTGTAACCATGGAAACGTGATTTTAGCTGTGTCTTTAAAACCCGGTAATTTTTAAAAGTTACTCCAAAATTCGCTTGAAGATGAAATGGAACTAATGCTTTTAATTCAATTGCAAAATTAAATTCGGGGTTTTAGCTTCTATTTTTGAAACATAGTTGGAACTGTGCGAAAAAAACATATTTTAAATCAATTAATTTATAATATATATATATATATATATATATATATATATATATATATATATATATATATATATACACCATTTCTGTACTACCTTATTCCTATGAAACGGAAAAACGTAAGGATGCTGGGCAAACTAAATAAAAAATTAATTAAATCTTACTAGTCTGTCATATTTAATGAAAGATGTTTAAAACAAAGGTTGTTGCTCAATAATATATATATATATATATATATATATATATATATATATATATATATATATATATATATATATAGATAGATAGATAGATAGTACTCAGGCGAACGCAAGTCCGATTCCCTACCTTTATTAAGAATTCTCGAATGCACAGACCGGTAGAAATATTACACACTGTTTAAATAAAAATGTGGTGTCCACTATAATGACGTTTGCAATCATAAAAATGTCGAATTAAAAATCTAGTCTATTAATTCTTTAGAAATTGCTTTGTTTGCGTTTCGCTTACGAAACTGAGTAGATAAGGGGCTTTCGAGAAAAATAATCAGAGTGCAGAGGTTTCCTTAAAAAAGGAAGATATATCTTGGATTAGCTGCGACGTTCTTTGTGGCCGATCGGTAACGCACGTCGGATCAAACGGTATTTTCGCAGGTTCGATCCTTGTCGAGGAATATATTATCTTTATTAAGATATGTCGCATGCACTGACTGATAGACGCACTGTTTAAAATAAAAATGGGGCGCCTATTTCAAATAAGAATGACCACTATAATAACGTTTCCCAACAACTATGACCAGCTTCATCGCACTTGCTGAAGAAAAGCATTTTCATAGCATGATGCTTTCACCACTATGTTTTATGGTGGGGATGGTGTCTATTAAGGTCCCAGTGTTCAATATTGGTCTCATCTGCGCAGAGCATCTTCTGCATGATAGGTGTTTCTCTGGCTTTCTGTCAACGATGGCTTTCTTCTTCCGACACTTTCATAAAGGTTAGATTTGTGGAGCACACGACTCTTAGTTTTTAGATTCTTCTACTTATGTTGTGGATCTTTGAAGCATTTTTAAAAATCATTTCACCCCAAGCAAGCAAGCAATAAAGCCACTGAGACACAAGATGGTTACTGAATGTTAGAGAATATGAAAACAAACAATACCATTAAGGATCGAGGATAATAAAAGAACAAAAATTGAGAAGACAGTAGATAACGATTGACATTGCATTTAAAATTATTGAAGATCTAATTTGACTGGGAAGCAAAAAGCCAGAAGAGAGTTTCAAAAGCGAGAAGTGCGATAGAAGAAACTTTTAGCATAGAATTTACGGTTACTTCTAGTCATTTCAACTGTGAAATGACGAGACCTTGCCGCCAATCTAGTACTGCGTTTAAATTCACAAATCTAGGTATCATAAAGGAAAGTTAATCAGAATAATTACCATGAAAGTATTCATAGAAAAGGGGGTTTCACAGTAAAGGGGTGGAGTTAATACATATGCACTCAACAATTTTTAGATTTTTTAAAACCATGTGACATTTTCCAGCACTTCAAAATGATACATGATTTTCGGTTGGTCAATTACTATAAAATGCGGAAATGTTCACGCTATGTCGGTTGCAGTATCAGAATACGCCGACTGCACCTCTGCAGAGGTGTAAGACGTCCCCCATGAGTCTTCCTGGGTATGGCGATATAAAAGCAAAGCCCCTGACCGGGAGATTTTGAGGAGCGTGGCAACACCTCTTAATTATAGTTGTTTCTAGGTCCACCCTGACACGAGGTGGTAGCACCTGTTCGGGCCACAGCTATGGGCAAATAGTTAACCCCTAAACTGAGATCAAAACACTATGAAAGTCTAAAAATAGGTTTTAATACCAGAAATACTTTGTAAAAAAATTATTACCAGCAATATATTTTTGGAAAGAAAGAAAAATATTACCGGCAATAAAAATCTTGTTGGCATTAAGTAACCCATTGAAGTTGATATGCCGTAAAACAAAAACAAAACAAAGAAACGTAAATGTTCAAGGGGAGGGAAATACTTATGCAAGAAATTGGATATTCAGTTGTCTTTTTAACTTCAATTAACTTGACTATATTCTTTTAATTATCCACACACGCATATAATTATTCTCGTGGCTATTCAGTAGGACTGATTGTGGGTGTGAATACGGTTATTTGTAGCCATTTTATAGTATTATTTGTAAACGTTTTTTACTCATTATTGATTATTTTATTAGTTGTTTATTCTTATTATCTTTACTTATCTTTATTTTTGCATTCTAAATTTCTTAATTTGTTTATTATTTAATTAGTTTTAGTATTGGCTTTGTCTAAAGCCAATACTAAATCTAAATTATTTATAATTTACTTTATTGGTATTGAGCACCTTACTCATAAATATAGCTTACATAAAGCTATTTTTTAATATATATAATTATAAGTAATCAAACGCCTGATAGTTCAGGTGTAGTGTTTATTTAACAATTCTTACCTGTTATATATGTGGTGATTTTCTAAACGTAGCTTAAATGTAGTAGAACGTTGAAACAATGGAGCCCCTAATGAAGATCGAACTCACCACGCAGTCATAACTGTTTTAGCGAGACAAGCTTGCTAACCATTACACCACATTGCACCATTGCCTGTTATAGTGATTTTCTAAGCCCGGCTTAGATGCGGCACAAGGCCAAAATTATGGGGCACTCAGTGAGGATCGAACTCACTACTCAGTCGTAACTGATGTAGAAAGACAAACTTTCTAACCATTACACTACGTCGAGGTACCCGTCCCTTGCCTGTTATATATGTAATCTTTTGAGTGAATAAATTCTTTAAGAAATTTGTTTAAGAAATACAATCTTTGTATATGTAGTAATTAGGGAGAATAAACGTTCTGGCAAATTGCTTTAATGAACGACACCTTATTTATGTAATCATGAGGGCAAATATGTTTTGACATATATGTTTAATAATTCCTCTCATTCTATATGTAATCATTAGGGAGAATGGAACTTTCCATAAATCGGTCTCATAACTCTTTCCGGTTATCTATGGAATCATTAAAGCGAATGATTTGTTTTATGGATTTGTTGGATTTACTTTGTGCGTGCTAAGACGGGTTTATGGAAACGGAAATGTATATTCCGAAAAAGAAAAAAAAGAAAGGGAAAAGAAATAGGGAGACGGTATGATGAGATAAGGAAATTATTATGAAAAGGAGAAATACCCACGACATGTGATACATACGCACATAGGAACACACTCACACACACATACACAACGAAAAAAAGTCAACCTAACACCAATAATAAGACCTCCCATAGGACATAAATTAATTAAATCAAACTTAGCATAAAAATAACGAAAGTTGAGAAACACGGCAGTGAATTGCTGAAAACTTCTGACCAGTGGACTGAACAATTGCTCGAGGTTTCGTCTACAAAACAGTGGGGTTAAGGTGACGAATATAACATCAATCAGTTAAGTAACAAAGTTTATATTTCTATTAACCCTATATATATATATATGTTTTTTTTCTGTTTATATGTTATTTTTGCATATATCCGTGTAGGATACAGATTCGATTTCTGTCAGAGGACTCATCTTTTTTATGAAATTTCTCGGACATTCAGGCCGGTAAATGTAATTAATACTGTTTCTTATAAACAGAGCATTTACTTAAATAATTGTATGTATATAAATAACGTATAAAGAATATATATTAAAAGAACTGTCACCACTTAGGTCTATTCATTATATATATATATATATATATATATATATATATATATATATATATATATATATATATATATATATATGACGATTATGATAGTGATGATGATCATCATCATGGGGATCATATGGCGATCATGCATATATATGTATGTATATACATATATATATATATATATATATATATATATATATATATGTATATATATATACGTATATATATATATATATATATATATATATATATATATATATATATATACATATATATATATACGTATATATATATATAGACATATATATATGTCTATAAATATATATGTATGTGTATATGTATGTACATATATATATATATGTATGTATATTCTATGTACATATATATATACATATACATGTATATATAAGTATATGTATATATATGTATGCATGTAGATATATGTATGTAGATATATGTATATGTATGTATGTAGATATATGCACATGTATATATATATATATATATATATATATATATATATATATATATATATATATATATATATGTATGTTTGTATATGTGTCTGTGTGCATGTGTGCGTGCGGGTCGGCGGAATTATTTTCTATCACGATTTGTCTGACTTAATCTGTCTGTGGCGTCGTTGTTCAAAACTTTGCACATCTGTTGCTTCTTGTTCCCCGGCTGTCGCAATGCCAAGACTTTTATCAGTTTTTTTTTTCATGTACGCCTGAAGGGCTTCTCTTAGCTTTGAGGCACAGCCTCTTGGAGAGTCAAGAGTCAAGAGTGGAATGTTGCTTTGTCATAGACGGAAAGCAATCAAGATAAACACGAGGGTTCTTCAAAAAAAAATTCTGCTTTAAGTTTCCAAAAATAAAAGCCCAGGAAATAATAAAAGTAACATACTGATAGAGATGATAATGATTGTAAGGTGACTGGTTAACCTTTTTCTTTTATGTGCCGTGTAGGCGATTATGGATCTCCACTTCTTCCTGTCCCGTTTAGCTCTCAATATGTTTTCCCTTTGTTATTTCCCCCAGACCTTGTACTGCCATCCACTTACTTAAGCCCGTTAAGTATGTTACGCGTTGCTTACCCTTGTCCCTCTTTTTCTCTTTTCACCCTGCGAGTACTAAATTTTCCAAGCCCTCCTTTCTCATTACATGTTCTAGAAATTTCAGCTGCCTCTTCCTGATGCTAAGTATAAGTTTTCTCTTTGTTTGCATCCTCTCCAAAACCTCGTCGTTGCTCACGTGTTCGTTCCATGGTATCCTTAGCATCTTTTTGTAGAACTATACCTCTATTGCCTCGAGTCTCGTCTTCCTCTTTGAAGAGACCGTCCAACATTCGCTGCCATAGCAGTTTAGTACTATTTTCTTTGTCACCAACAAAATCCTCCTGTCTCGTAATACTCTACCTAGCTTTTGGAATGCATATTTGGCCATCCCAATTCGTCTTCGGATCTCAGTATTGCACTTCCAGTCCTTTGTCAGAACAGTTCCCAGATATTTAACAATGAAAATTATGACGTCTCTAAGACACAATGAAGACCGGGAAATTTATCAATATAAGCGTTAATGGTTAATAAAATTTATTTATTTGTTCTTTTTGTTGGCAACGATAAAGAGAAATAGAATAATGTCTTCGATAAAATATGGTTTTCAACTGGGCCACCAGGGGTCAGACTAAAAAATATCATGGAAACAGAAACTTCGCTTTGGTTATTGATGATGAAAATATAACAAGATAGAATAACTAAAGCAGCACAAATATATATATATATATATATATATATATATATATATATATATATATATATATATATATATATATATATATATATATATATATATATATATATATTTTTTTTTTTTTTTTGGAAACTAGAATCAACCAGCACGTACCTTCAAAATACGACTTGGTAAGATATATAAAATGTATTATCTTCCCCCCATGAATATAGAATCGGCTATTGCTCAACACTTAGTTGAGAATATAGCCTGTGCCAAGTCGTATACAAAAGAGTAGTTTAAAATCATCCATACGGTTGGTTCCAACAATCATTTGAAGATTTTGGAATCAGTCTGTATAGGATTAAGAAAACCTCTCTGCCGGCAGAAAGAATTTGTAAAGTCCCTTAATCTGTTGGGGGATATTTTATTTTAACTGTCCCTCGCTAACTTATTTACACGTTATTTCCCCTCCCCTCGTTACAAGTTATACTTGTTTGTTATTTTAGCGTGTTTCCCCCCTTTTTTTGCTCTTTATTTTCGTTACTGTTCTTTTCGTTAATTAATGATCCAACGATTGTCTCCTGATGAGATGTTGGTTTTAAAACTATATATATATATATATATATATGGTAAATAGCAGAACAGACTGGGTTTTATAGCCTTGGATGTCAACTGGTCTAGAAGAAGGACAACTCTGAATTCAAAAGGATCGTTGGGGACCTTGTGACACGTAGTGCACCAGGTCTCTGTATTCGGCTTTTGAAAAAGTGTGAATGGTTCTGAACAAAACCTTCACTACTATAATCAGATCTCATGTGCTGGTGTCGGGCTGTAGGTTCCTAGGAACTGAGCTGCTTGACCCTCATACGTCGAATCGACGGGGAAAGTCGAGTATATATATATATATATATTTTTTTTTTTTTTTTCTGTTTATACGTTATTTTTATAGATACATTTAAGTAAATGCCCTGTTTATAATAAACAGTATTAACAACATTTACCGGCCTGAATGTCCGAGAAATTTCGTAGAAAATATGTGTCCTCTGATAGAAATCGAACCTGTATCCTACAGGGAACAGTCATTTGGCCTGACATGCTATACCATTTAGTTACAGAAGAAGCGTCCGGTTAGCTAAGTAAAATTGCTCTTTTTAAACAACAAATTTCCCACGATGAGAAATGGTATAGCACTTCAGGCTAAATGACGGTTCTGTGTAGGATACAGGTTAGATTCTTATCTGAGGGCACATATTTTCTACGAAATTTTTCGGATATTTAAGCTATTAAATGTAGTTAATACTGTTTATTATAAAAAGCGGATGGTTAAAATTTGGCCAACTGTTGATCTGTTTTGTCTGAAACTGTTTTAATTTTTGCGGAGGATTTTGTCCTGCTCAAGGTGGATGCTATTCAATAAGAACAGGTTGTAGATTTTGGAGGCTATTGTGTTGACTGTTATCCCTCGATAGTTTGTTGTTTGGTCAAGGTCTCCTTTCTTTGAAAAGGGGAGTATACACCCTCTGTCCAGCGCTTAATGGGGTCTGATTGATAAACTTGATTGCAAAATGTGAGTAACTCGTTGTCGAAATCATATCAACCAGACATCGGCAGGGATGTTATCAAGTCCACAAGCCTTTTCACGCTTCATTTGCTTCTTTACAACTGTCAGTTCGTCCATGTTGAAAATTCCTTTCTTGATGTCGAGTTGTTCTTCGATTATTCTTTGCGTGGGTTTCTCTGTGATTGTGAGAGACTTGCCAAGCAGGTCTTCAAAGTGCTTTTTCCATTTGCTAATCCTTACATTTTGATCAATAGCCTTTAGCTTGGTTTTGCTACAGATTTTTCGGCCACTGATTTCATTGACTGTTTTCCATGCAGTCGTTGCTTGCTTGTTTACAGATGTATTCGCGATAATATCGATTTTGGCTTGTATGAATGCTGTGTTCCAAGTCATATATTTCTTTGAGCGCAACATGAGCAGTTCGATGGAGATATCTATTTCCTTTGGTTGGGTTTGCCTTTTTGTTCTGTGCAGTTTTTTTTTTCAAATCTATTCTTTTCTTAATTACCTCTTCTGTTTCCCATAGGGTTCAGTGTCGGGATTTTGGTTACACTGGGATTATTTCATCTGCTTTCTGTGCACAGGCTTGTTCAAAGGTTTTATATGCTGAATTTGCAGAGTTTTCAGTGTTCACGTTCTGAACAGCGTTGAAACGGTTTGTAAGAGAAATCTTGAACTGGTTGGCGATGTCACTGTTGCGCAGTACAGACCAGTCATATCGGTTAGTTTTTTGCTGTTTTGGGTTTGTTGACTTTGAGACTAAGCTGAATAGTGGCACCGACAATGCGATGGTCTGAGCTCGCTGTACTGAAGGAGTTGAAATGCTCACAATTTACCACACTGCTGATCCATTTTTTATTGATAAGAATGAAATCAATTTGAGATCTGACACCATTTGCGTATGTAAACGTCCATTTCTTTCAGTATCTGTCTATATTTCTCAGATGAGGTATTATTTACACTATTTACATTATTCGGCCTTCTTCAGGTGGTTGGAATGTCGACATTCCAACCATCTGAAGAAGGCTGAAGCGTACAACGGCCGAAACGTTGTGATAAACATGGCGACAAAGATGAGGACAATGGTCCGAATAATGTAAATAGTGTCCATTTCTTTCCTTTTCTCTGCTGAAATTTTTGGGTTTAAACAGACGATTTTGTTTTCCATTATAAAATCACGTAGCTGTATTCTATTCCTGTTTGTTTTTTCATGGAATGAGTGTTCGTAGCCGTTATTTTTATCCAGTTTAGCATAGAAGCCTCCACCGATCATTGTGACATTATGATGAGGTATTTGTCGAATGAGAGAAGATAGGTCATTGTAGCAATGCTCTATTTCGTCCTCTTCAGTTATGGTTGTTAGGCTCTAGCAACAAACAATTGTGATTTTTGTATTTCCATTACATGATGTGACAATAATGCGCAGTGTTATTCATTCAATATTATCAAGGGCTTTTTGGCCTTTAGGGCTCATCAGTATACCAACCCCTCCAACCAATGCATTGGCGTTGGTTTTGTAGCTGATGAGGTGATGAGTTTCTATCCTTTTACTACGTCATGATGTTTCAGAAGAGACGGTGTTCTTGGACACAAACGATATCTTGATTGTAATTTACGGCTGAAGGAGCGAGTTCACCGATCTGAAGGCTACTGGATAGTGTTCTGGTGTTGAACGTAGAAATCTGGGTCTTTTGTTTACACCTCAGTAGATTTGTTTTTGGCACGGAAGCTAACTTTTCGACTACATGCCATGCCAGATTTGCAAGACGCGCCCCTTTTTTACCCTTTTTCCACCTGGAAATCATCTCTCTCTCAATCTTAAGAGGGACTTCTTTAAGGCGACGGTAGAATCTGTCTCTCTCTACGGCTCAACAACATGGACACTGACAAAACACCAAGAAGCATCACTTGACGGAACATACACAAGGATGATACGAGTTCCATTGGACATAAGCTGGAAGAAACACCCAACAAAGAAACGCCTGTATGGACATCTTCCTCGTATCTCAGTTTCGCTAAGAGAGTGAAGGGTTCGGCTAGCTGATCACTTCTGGAGAAGTAAGTCAGAACCTGTGAGTGACGCCCTCCTATGGGACCCATTGCGCGGCAAAAAGATCGGTTGGAAGACCTCATCACACCTACATTGACTAACGTAGATGGCTCTCGACTCCATCTGGAGGATCTGCTGACTGATGTCTGACAGGGATTGAAGGGACAGAGTCAGGAGAATCCAAGAAGTATTTACTTATATAATTGTATCTATAAAAATAACGTATATACAGAAAATATATTAAAATAATTGTCGGATTTAGTCTGTTTTCATTATATATATATATATATATATATATATATATAAATATATATATATATATAAATAGGGGGAGAAAGAGATTTAATCATGACACCCCATGCAAGGCAATAAAGTAACTAAGACACAAGGAGTTACCAAGTGTGAAAAAAATAAGAAATACGAATAAGGAGGGAGAACAATAGGCGAGTAATCAAGAAGAAAGATAACGATTGACGTTGCATTTAAGTTTTTGAAGATCAAAGTTGGCTGGAAAGCATGGGATCGGAAGAGCTTTCGACAAGCGGGAAATACAAGAAAAGAAACTTTTAACATAGAACTTATGGTTACATCAACTGTCAATTGATGAGACCTAGCCGCCAGTCTAGTACTGCGCTTAAATTCATAAAGTCTACGTACCATAGGGAACAGTTTATCCGAACAGTTATCATGAAATCATTTATAAAAAAGTCACAGGGAGACAACATTACGATGTTGTGAAAGTGACTGAAGCAGAGACGACAAGTCAGAATCAATAATATTCCAGATTCTTCTTTGGAATTTTCAAGAATCCCTAGATATGCAGCTGAGCACCATAACCTATTTAGCAGCAATATTCAAGGGATCGATGAATGGTAGACTTATAAATATGTAAGCTTGAAGTTGGCTAGAAAGCATGGAGGCTGAATAGAGTTCCACAAGCAAGAAGTGCTATAGAAAAAAAAAACTGTTAGCATATAACTTACGGTTACAGCTAGCTAATTCAACTGTGAATTGATGAGACCTTGCTGCCAATCTAGTACTGCGCTTAATTTCTTAAAATCTATATACCATAGGAGAGACTTCATCCAAACAGTTGCCATTAATGTATTTATGGAAAAGGCACAGGGAGGCGTCTTTACGTCGGAGGGAAAGTGACTGAAGCCGAGATGCCAGGTCAGAACCAACAATATATGTTATTAAATTAAAAGAAGTTCAGTCGACTTATCTCTCGACCGACTTCAATGCTTCGCGGGAAACATTTCATCGGGGTCTGATAAATCTTTTGAATTATTACCAGATATTATATTTATACTCGTCAGAAGAGAAGCTAATTATAGACTCCGAACAAATTTCAAATTTGAAAATTGTGCTATGCTATATTAAGATCATGACTACATTTAAATATTCAAAAGTGATAATATTTATGCATGTAAATTCAATTTATTATGACTCTATCAAGGTTAAAATAATAAACACTCAGAGTAGGGACAGCCAACTAAAATAGATAACAAGTGAAATGGTGACATAATCAAGTTAATGACTTTCCTTACAACTTGAAATATTTTATAAGGATCCAAACGACAGTAATGCCAACTGTTCGATCAATGAATGGCGAATGTTTCCTTATAAGGAAATCTCACCATTACCATCTCAATTACCAGACAAGGTTTCAACATTTTACAGTTGAAATGGAAAGATGTATCCGTAAGTTCTATGCTAACAGTTTCTTCCCTAGCACTTCTTGCTTGTGGAACTCTAATTCGGTTTCTTGTTTTCGAGAAACTTAGATCTTCAAAACTTTAAATGCAATATTAATCGTTACCTTCTGTCTTCTAAATTCCTATTCTTTTTTTGTCCCATCTCCTTAATAATCTTTTGTCTTTCTCATATTCTTTCACCCTGCATTTACATTTTTGAAGATTGTAGTTATCAGGGAAGCAAGGACACGGAAGGGAGTTCCACAGGTGTGAAGTGCGAGAAAAGAAACTGCTGGAGTAGAAATGGCGGTTACATTTAACTAATTCAACAGTAGAAAGGTGGGACCTAGATGCCAATCCAGTAGCACGCTCAAACTCGCGTAGTCTAGGCACCAGGGAAGAAAGCTCGTCAGAGCATTAGACATGTAAATATTTGTAGAAAGGACAGAGGGAAGCCACGTCACGTCACTGAGAAAGTGACTGAAGTCAAAAGGTCAAGTCAGGATCGATCACATTGCAGACCCTTCCTTAGATTTTATCAAGAACCTCGAGATGAGCATCAGACAAGATATGGCAACAGTATTCCATGCACAGACGAATGGTAGATTTGTAAATGTGCAAGATGGACTCTGCCGAGAAAAATCTTCTGGCACGACTCAGTGACCTTAACTTTCCTTACAGTAGATGCAGCCTTTGATTCGATGTAGTCATTCCACTTCAAGCCAGTTTAAAACATGAGACCAAGAAGGCGCAGTGTGTTGCTCTCCATGAGTCTAGCATCAGCTATGCTGATAGTGGGCATGAAAGTTTCTCTATGGCGGTTAAATGAGAGCAATTTCGTTTCAGAGGCATTGAAATTTAGGAGCCATTTCCTGCCTTAAGTAACCACAGATTGGAAGTCCTTTTCAAGAGCAGCGGCCAAGTTAACTTTGTCAGCTCTGACAGATTTGCTATTAAGACTGGTGTAAATGGTAGTGTCATCAGCATAAATGCCTACTTGAGAACTGATGACATCAGGAATATCATTGATGAAAATCGGAAACAGAGTAGGACTCAGGATAGAGCCATGGAGAACATCCACGTTCGTGTGAAAGGATCAGGAAGCGAGACTGATCTCTGTAGCTTCAGTAGACGACCAGCGTGCCAAACCCTGTCAAAAGCCTCCGAGATATCTAGAGCCACAATCAAAGCATCCCCGATAATGGTTTTCGTTTGTGTGGTGTTCCAGCAATATATCTCGAGATTCCCGACAAAATCCAAGGAAGTGTTCTGTAATGTTATCGATCCTAACCTGGCATCTCGATTTCAGTCACGTTCCCACCGCCGTGATGAGGTTTCCCTCTGTCTTTTCTACAAATATTTTCATGACAATTGTTCTGATGAGCCCTCCTCCTTGGTACCTCGACCACATGATTTTAAGCATACTACAAGATTGGCAACTAGGTCTTATCATTTTAATGCTGAACTAGCTAGATGAAACCGTAAGTTCTATTCTAATAGTTTCTTTTCTCGCACTTCTCACCTGTAGAATTCTCTTCCGGATTTTTGCTTCTGTCGCCCATATAATCTTCAATAATTTAAATGTAGCATCAATCGCCATCTGTCTTTTGGAATTCTTTTCTCCTCCTGATGTAGCATACCTACGGACGATAATGTGTATGTCTTCCTTCACATAAATACAGTAGTGAATACTGTATATTGGTCTGCAGTTGGAGATTCATTGTGAAATTCAATTGACTCATTTCTACTTCTACGCGCCGCTGGTGAATCTTATATGTGTTGTTCTTGTCCTAAGTATTATCGTTCATTACCAACCTTCGTGTGATTATTCTATTCAGTAAACTTCCCTAATGTCTTCTCATTCCATTTCACTTCCATTAAGCCTTTGCGTGTTTGTGGCATTATCGCTATCAAAACCTGTTCTTTTATTGTCCTTTTTCCTCATTAAAGTCTTCTCATTGACTTCCATTCCAAATGACCCTTTGCGTCTTAGTATCATTTTCTCCTTGCTTGTTGTGAAATAATTAAGGAAAAAATCACTCGTTCAGTTTGCTAGTAGACGTTGTTTTATGTGAATCTAAAACTTGCTTCCCCTTTCCTGATCCAAAATTTTTATTCCTTTGTAGCGCGATCCTAATATTTATCTATCTGTCTATACTCTCCCAGAATTACCTGGCGTGGTATATTTAACACAGAGACTTGTTAAAAACGTTTTAGTCTTCTCTTCTGGAATCACAAAGTGTCGCATTTTGGCTCGCTCCTCATTTCACTAATTAATCGGTTTCGATTCTGTGACGCGAGAAAATTAATGAAAAACGTAAAGAAATGATAATATTAAAAAAACAACCTGCATTTAAAAAAATATTATTTTTCTTCTGTAGAAGCAAGTAGTAAGGTGCATGAATTCTTTCGCTGTTTGCTGTCATACGATTCTTTGCATCAACAGTAATTTAAGAAGCAGACAGATGAGGAATTGAAACCAGAAAAAAAAAACAAAAAAACATCGAGCGCGCCAGGTACGTAGATTGGTTTTGATTTTGCTATTGATCTAAGACATTGGCAACTGTCGCTAAGAAGGAAAGGAAATGAAAGAGCGGAAAGAAAAAAAGAAGAGGGTAAAGTAGGAAGTAGGAGGAAGATGAGAAAGCAGGAAAAGAGAGTAGGAGAAAAAATCAGGAATATAGCTGGAGGAGAAAGAATAAAGAGAGGAAGAGGAGGAGGAGAAAGCAGAAAGAGAGTAAGAAAAGAAAGAGAGCACGAAAAGAAAGAGGGTAGGAAAAGAAAGCAAGAATAGTGAGCAGAAGGAGAAAACATGAAGAGGGCAAGAGGCGAAAAGAGGAAGAGGACAGGAGGAGAATGAAGAAATAGAGGAGGAGGAGGAGAAAGCAGGAAGAGAGGCGGGAAAGAAAGAAGACAGAGAGCAAGATGAGAAAACATGAAGATTGTAGGAGGAGAAAGAATAAAGAGAAGAGGAGGAGAAAGCAGAAAGAGAGCAAGAGGAGAAAACATAAAGAATAGGAGGAGAAAGAATAAAAAGAGGAGGAGGAGGAGGAGGGGGTGGAGGAGGAGGAGGAGGAGGAAAAACAGAAAGAAAGGAGGAGAAAGCAGAAAGAGAAAGCAAACAGAAAGAGAGCAAGCGGGGAAAACAAAGAATAAGAGGAGAAAAAATAAAAAGAGGAGGAGGAGGAGGAAGCAAAAAGAGAGGAGGGAAAGCAAACAGGTAGAGAGGAAAAGGAGAAAGCATGAAGCGAGTAGGAGGAGAAAGAATAAAGAGACGAGGAGGAGAACTTGGAAAGAGAATAGGAGAAGGGAAGCAGGAAGAGAATAGAAGGTGAAGATAAGGAAATGTAGAAGGAGGCTAATCATGGAGAGAATAAAGATGAAAGAGATAACTGCTCAGTCATGAAGTGGATCGTGTACGCAAGCGAGATTCAATTTACATAGGAGAGAGTATAGCAGTGGGAGTATGGAAACAGCACTAAACTAGACCATATGTTGAGATGGCTAAATGTAACCGCCAGTTCTATGCTAACAGTTTCTCCCATCGCCCTTGATCTTCAAAAATTTAATTGCAATATCAATCGTTTTCTTCTTTCTTCTTATGTCTTGTTCTTTTATTGTTCTCTCTCCTTAGTAGCAATTTTTCTTATTTTCACTAACACTCAGGAACTCCTTGCGTCTTAGTGGCTGTATCGCCTTGCTTGGGGTGAAAAGATTTAAAAAAAGAAAGAAAAATTTATAAGGATATGGTTGCTCAGGGAATGCATAAAAAGATAAATTGATTTGCAATTAATGTTGGAGCAAGGTAGGAGGAAAAAATGCAGACGACTTAAAGTAAGAGATGAGGCAATCAAGAACATTATTCAGGAAGTTTACACAAAACGAATATAGAAATAGATATGATTGGGTAAGAAGTGTGGTCTTTTGAGAACTGATCATTCAATTCGACCATACAAATTAATGTAAAAATCAAAATCACAGTTAATGTAAAACACGAATTTCTCTGAAAGTTTCAAACCAAAGGAACAGATATCGTTTCAAAACAGGAAAATGCTGGATAAATTGAGATACTCCAGAACATGATGAGGATAGTAATACCAATAGTATTTGGTGAACTAGGAACAGTCCCAAAACGCCTAGCGAAAAATTGGGAGAAATTGGAAATTTGGAGGAGAATCGAGACACGTTTGATGACAGTACTACTACCCCCCCCAAAAAAAAACAGTATACTGAAAAAGACTGTTGTAGATTTGAAGTCATTTGCCACCAGTTGATATTCAAAGGGATCAGTTACTGCTAGCGTTTAAACTCAACTAAAACAAATAATTTATAATAAATGATAGACTCTCCGGTTGGCTTCAATGTATGTGATGCCGATTGTTCAGCTCCCAGAACTGAACAGTCAAATTCCCCCACCACATATAATTTGATTAAAGCGGCGAAAGAGGAACTGAATACAGAAACCGCTCTGTAGACAGTACTTCCGAAAAGTTTGAAAGGGTTTGCAGAAGCTTCAGTGTGCGCAAGGAAAAACAAGAAATAATAAAAAGGAGGAAATTATGGAAAAAGGGGAAAATAGGAAGATAGATATTGAGTAAAAAAAGAGGGGGGAAACGTGAAAAGAGGAAAAGTTAGGGAAAGTGGGAACAAGATCATTAAAAGCGGAAGGAGACGGAAAAAACAAAAATGATTAAACCTGAGAAAAGAAGCAAGAATTAAAAGGAGAAAATTTACCTCGGTGGACGAAATAAAGGATTCGGTTCGAAATTTCAATCACCTGAAGAATGTCGGAGCTGTACAACGGTCGAAACGTCGTGAACATGGCAACAAAGATGAGGGCAACTGTCCGAACAATGTAAATAGTGTATAAAAAAGGAGAAAAGTTAGAATTACTACCTGTGTATTTGTATATATATATATATATATATATATATATATATATATATGTCCACAAACAGCCTGTTTCGGTGTATCACAGCTCATCAGTGTCGCTAGATATTCAATTGCTTCAAGCTGGGATCGAAACTCCGCTGATTTGGCATCAGTCAGAGACCCCTAAGCTATCGGCGTACGTCTGTGAATGGGGATCTTGTGATGTATTATATACGTGATGTATATAAACGCTAGGCTAGCAGCGACACCGCTCAGTTCTGACGAAGCAGTTGAAATTTCCTTTTATCTATAGTGCTCAATCAGCGAACGAGAACATAGTCATATTAGTGGACACTAAGGTCAACGCCAAACGGTGACAGTCTGTTTCATGCTTGAACGCAATTTTTAGGAAGAATTCGTTCAAGCATGAAGCACACTGTCGTCATTTGATGTTGACCTCAGTGTCCACTTTTATATTTACATATGCTCTGTCTCTGATAATGGACACTTTTACCCATAAATATAGCATGATTTAAAATTTTAACGGAAGACAGAAAGTGTGACACGGAAATCCGGAGATGCATTCTAAAACATAAGCGGAGTATTAAGAAACAGAGAAGAGTATTGAACTGTTACGTAATTTCAGTCACACTATATGGCAGGGAATGTTGGACAATCTCCTCACATATGAATAGGAAACTTAAGACATCAGAAATGTGGTTCTGCAGGAGGATGCTGTGTATACCGTGGTCCGAACATATAGCAACGACGAAGTTTCAGAGAAATGAAAACAAAAGGGAAACGTATAGATAACATCAGGAATAGACAGTTGAAATTTCTAGGATACATAATGAGGAAAGAAGGTTTGGAAAATCAGATACTCACAGGACAGACTGAAGGCAAGAGAGACAGAGGAAAACAACGAATAACATACATTAGTCTGTTTGAGGAAATGAATGGCATATAACAAAAAGACAAAATTTAATTAAGAGCTACAAAGGAATGAAACTGTGAAGAGCCATGATCGGACACGGAACAAGATTCCATTAATAATTCACAGTAAACAAGAACCTCAAGGAACCTCCCCTTTCTGAGATACAAATATATATCGCGCATATATATATATATATATATATATATATATATATATATATATATATATATATATATCATAATTAAGTAATTTATCGAGTCTAGAAGAAACCTCAACAGAATGCACTGGACGGCCGGTTCGTCCTATATTTGGGACTCATCAACAGTGCGTATCCACTACCGAGTATGGAAACCCGAACAGTTACGATAGGAGGCAAACGCTATACCAACTGTACTAACAGTTCTTGGTGACGAAGAGGTAACGAATTAGACTCAATATAGCGCCGCTCGATCACAAATTCCGTCGTGGAACTTCTCCGAGTTACTCTTTTACCCATAGGATTGTGCCTCCCCAAGCTACGACTACTATCCCCAAGCCGCTCATCTCAGAGCATTAGAAGCCGGTTCAAGCAAGGATATACAGAGAGAAATAATTAGGAGGATTTGAAATAATCAGTAATTAAGTAATTCATCGAGTCTAGAAGAAACCTCCATTGAATGCAGAAATCACTGGACGGCCGTTTCGTCCTATATTCTGGACTCATCAACAGTACGCATCCACTACCGAGAACTGATTTTATATATATATATATAGTGATACCTCGGCTTAAGTCGTTTCCAGTTAAGTCATTTTCGAAGTTACGTCGGTTTTTCTCAAATATTATATGGAAAAATAAAACTCGCCTTACGACGTTTTACTCGAGTTTACATTAATTTAAAATTGGTTTTGTGTAATTATTTTTAATTATTTTTTTCAGAATACTGTACCTACATATCATACATACTATAATAGGCAATGGGGTGGGGAGTGCTTATTTGTGGTTTGTAGTGTGGTTATTTCAACTAAGTCGTGACTTCTGGAACCAATTAAGCGACATGAGCTGAGGTATACTATATTGAGAAACTTTTTTTCTAAGTAATATATTCCTGAATTTGAGCGGCTATATTAAATCAATTGCTATATTTACTGCAAGGAAAGTTGGTTCATCGTGTCGTGATAGAACATTTTTTCAAGTCAGAATTCATCTTGCACATTTATAACTCTGCCATTGGTCTGTGCATTGAATATTGTTGCCATATCTGTTGTGGTGCTATTCATCTCAAGATTCGGTTTGTAATGTAATCGAGCCAGACCTGAGATCTTGACTTCAGCCACTCTCTCACAGACGTGACTATCCTCTGTCTACAAATAATTTTCATGGCAGCCATTCTAACGAGATTTTTTCCCTGGCACACCGACTACAGGAATTGAATCGTATAAATTGGCAACTAGGTCTCACTGTTTTATTATTTAACTAAACAGATGCAACCGTCACTTCTACTTTAACAGTTTCTATTCTTGCACTTCGCCTTCGCACCTGAGTAACTCCCTTCTGATTTTTTGCTTCCCTGATAACTACAATCTTCAAAAATTTAAATGCAACGTCAGTTTCCATTTTCTGTAATCTTGAAATCTGTTCCTTTTTGTTATTTTCTCAGTTCTCTCCATTTCAAATCTTCAGAATTGTTGTCTCGTTAATCATTTATAAGTATTTGTTTATAGTTTATGTGAATATCTAGGGCTTTCTTTTTTGCTGTTTGTATGAATTATATAGTGTATTAGTGTAGTGTTGTCAATGCATTTAAGTTCTTTGTCTTGATAGTGGGGGAAACATATTCTAAGTACTCTGAGATAAGACGAGGTGGACTAAGAGTTTGGAAAAGTAGGCGGGGAAGAAAGAAGAGGAGGAAAGAAATGATTGAGGTGGAGGAAGAAGAGGAGAACTAAGAGTAGGAAAAATGGTGGAGAAGGGAAAAGAAGGGGTGGACTAAGCAGAGGAAAAAGAGGTGGAAAAGGAAAAGGAGAGGAAAAGAAGTGGTGGTGGTGGTTGAGGAGCAGAGAAAAGAAGAGGTGAAGGAAGAGGAGGGGAAAGAAGTGGTGGTAGTGGAGGAACAGAGAAAAGAAGAGGTGAACGAAGAGGAGGGGAAGAAGTAATGGTAGTGAAGGGGGAAGAGGAGAAGGACTAAGAAGAGGGAAAAAGAAGTGGAGAAGGAAAAGGAGGGGGAAAGAAATAGTGCAGGTGGAGGAAGAGGAGAACTAAGAAGAGGGAAAAATGGTGGTCAAGGAAGAGGAGGGAGAAAGAAACGGTAGAGGAGGGAAAAGAAGAGTTTAACTAAGAGGAGAGAAAAAGAAGTGGAAGAGGAAGAAAAGAAATGGCGGAGGAGTAGGAGGAGGGGAAAAAGAAGTGGAGAGGAGGTGGAAAGAAATGGTGGTGGATGAGGAGCAGGGGGAGGAAGAAAATGACGTGGAACACAAGGATATCATAAGAATTAGCATATGAGAAGAAAAAGTGAAAAATTATACGTAATAAAACAGAAACAAGGGGGTTTCATCCTCAATAATAGTAGCATTTGTTGAAATTGTCGTGTAAAGAGAAGACTTCCGTAGAATGAGAAGGAAGAGGAGGAGGAGGAGGAAGGGGAGGAGGTAGAAGAAATTTTAGTAAATCATGAGGCCCGTATTTGGTGGCGGGTGGTTCACGCAAATAGGCGACACAAGAAAAGAAATAGTTACCTTATGAGTAATCAAGCTTTGCGTTGAATACACAGCCGCTGCGTTTGAAAAATCATTAGTAAATGAAGCAAGAACAAGATGAAAAAAAGAATAATTAATTAATAAGGAGGAATTGAATTGGGAGATGAAAAAAAGAGGTCAGGGCAAAGAAAAGGAGAATAGAGAACAATAACAACAAAAATGAATAGGAAAAGCTTCTTAAATATAGAGGCGGGGTCAAATGAAAAAGGGAAGGAAAAGAAAAAAGAATGGGAAAGAGAGGTACACAGGGAGAAAGAAAGATGGTGATGGATGAAAAGAAAAAAGGAAAAAATATCAAGAAAAAACAAACACTTACAAATAAGAAGGAAAAGTAAGTAAAAAAAATGAAATAGAGTGAAAATAAAGGGAAAATGTAGAAGAGGTAGAACAACAACAAAGCCAATTGGGAAAGAATTATTGAATTTAAGGGAGAAAAAGAAATGAAAAGAATAGGTGTGGAATTCAAAGAGATGGGTGATCGAAGAAAAAACAAAAAACAAAAAAACAAGCCACTCCCTAAACGAAATAGAATTATTAGCAAATGAAAAAAAGATGAAATCGAAAAAAAAAGAAAAAAAAGAAACGAAATATGAAAAAGAGAGGTAAAAAAGAGCCGAAAAGTGTAAGAGAATAAGAAAGATAGAACCGAGAAATAGAGAGAAAAAAGAGAGAGAGAGAGGGAGAGAATTTCAGAGCCGGAAAACCGAGGGACTAGAAATAGAGAGAGAGAGAGAGAGAGAGAGAGAGAGAGAGAGAGAGAGAGAGAGAGAGGTTGAAAAAAGGTCGAAAAAAAGAGATAGATATAGAACCGAAAATGAGACAAGAAGAGAGAGAGAGAGAGAGAGAGAGAGAGAGAGAGAGAAAGGGAGAGATAGAGAGATAGAGATAGAGTGAGAGACGAAGAAAAGAGACCGAAAAAAGAGGCGAAAAATTAGATATAGAACCAAAAATAGAAAGACTAGAAGAGAGAGAGAGAGATAGATAGAGAGAGACAAAAAAGGCGATTTTAAAAAAAAGGAGAGTCGAAAAATAAGGTACCGAAATAAAAAAAAAAAAATAAGAGAAAGCCGAAAAACGAAAAATAAATAAATAAATAATTAAAATAAAGAGAGACGGAAAAAAGTAAGAAAAAAGACGAAAGAAAAAGAAGAGAAGAAAAAGAGAAAGAATAAAAAGAGAAAAATAAGACAAAGAGAAGAAAAAGATGCTGATTTCGGGATAAAAAGAAATGAAGAAATGATCGTACAAAAACAATTCAGAGCGAGAATACATCCTTGAAGTAATTAATAAAAATACAGACATGAAATAAGTAAACAAAGAAGAATTGAAACAAAAGGTTTTCTGGTTCTCTTTGATGGATAGACTTCCGATTAAGCAGAACTCATCCGTTTGGTCAAAGGTATTGAGACAGTCATCGACCAACTCGCATCCTTTCCAAAATACACTAAGACTCGCGTCTTGCTGAACCCCGAAGCCATGAGTCATGTATCAGTCTTTCAGTGCTTTTCATGCCGCCAGTCATCATTCTTTGTATTGGCAGGCCTTTTCGTTCATTTGATACCCGAAACGCTGTCGGCAAGATTCGGATAAACAACGAGAAGGCGATAAATAAATGAAATCGAAAGAAAGCAGATCAGTTCGAGGAGAAACGCGAAACGATCTCGTTCTTTGGCCTTTTGCTACTTTTGAAAGACGAGATTAAGCTCATTTCAATGTGAGGCCCATTTTGATCTTTTGAAAGGTGGCATTAAGCTCATTTCAATGTGATTCCCATTTTGAGCTTTTGAAAGACGAAATTAAGCTCATTTCAATGTGAGTCCCATTTTGATTTTTTGAAAGAAGAGATTATGCTCATATCAGTGTGAAGCCCATTTTGATCTTTTGAAAGACGACATTAAGCTCATTTCAATGTGATTCCCATTTTGACCTTTTGAAAGACGAGATTAAGCTCATTTCAATGTGAAGTTCATGTCTTTTGTCTCAATTAATTTTACTGGGTTGATTAAAATGACAAAAAATGTAGAAAAAATATTTTCCTTCTGCATCGCGCTTAAGTTTCAAATGTTATTTTTTGTTCATGAAATAACAACAAGAAAGCCAAGAAGAAACGTAAATCGTAGTACCTTCTCAATCGTCTTTGATGAAACATATATAAAAGAGAGTTTGGTACCAAATACAAAATAATATATATATATATAATGTGTGTGTGTGTATTTAGCCAGCAATCCTTCTTTCATGCACATTTATTTAGTTTTTTTTTATACAATTTCTCATGCGATGTGATACTTTTTTTCTTTTCGGATGATAAATTATATAAAAACTGTCCGAATGTTCTTTTTTATCCAAGCGCTTTCGGCTATACATTTAGCCATTTTCAAGGATTATATTTTAACTGTTAAAATAAGAAATAGTTTGTTGTATGTATGTTTTATAAAATGTTTTCATTTTTCAAAACACAATCAAGATATTATGTCCATGTTCAAAATTAATATTAAGTGTTGTTTTTTTTTTTTTTATTAATAAGGCTTCCATTATTTTTAGCCTTTTTTTGCATGTAGATGATGCTATTATATTAGTGTTGTCAACCAGTATGTTACGAATAGTGTCCGGTAGGTCTCCATGAATATTTAAATGAGATCTAATTGAGCTATTGTCAGAAAGGTGTAGAGTGAGTCTGCGTGTCAAACATGTAGTGTGGACTTTATAATTATTTACGAATTTTGGTTGATCAGGAATACAATTTTTTAATGTGCATTTAAATTCGTAAATAATATTTAAATTTTTTAATGTGCATTTAAATTCGTAAATAATATTTGCCCTATTTAATTTTGTTCTAGGAGGTGAATTATTATTTTTAACTATAAGGTTAGAGGTTTTAATTTTTTTGTAATAAATAATTAATCTAATTTTTTTGCTATTGTCCACTGGTGTTATGCATTTTTTTTATAATGTTCTTCATTCTGCATTCATCCTTTTTATAATTTTCGTTCAGACGAATTAAGAACATTAAAATTTAAATTTTCCCAAAATTAAAAAAAAAAAAATTAGGTGTAGGTAGGTGTGCCTATCGCCTGGTTTACACTGCTTCCTCATCTTTTGAACAGGATAAGAGGTTTATCCCTTCCTTCCTGTTTAGGATTGTGTTTTCTCATTTTCTTTCATAACCAGTACACCTCCTTGCATCTTAGTGGAATCATGGTCTTGCTTGAAGGTTAAATTATATATATATATATATATATATATATATATATATATATATATGTGTGTGTGTGTGTGTGTGTGTGTGTGTGTACCAGATGTAACAACAAAAATGTCGAAATCATGTAAAAGCAAAATTGTCCGATTCTTAAGCTCTGAACCGTTGAATCTTAGAACTGATTAAATATATCTTAATGGAATTCTCCGAGTTTTTTTAACACCATTTATTGGACTCTACTTTGAGCAATAAGAATGCATAATTACTCGCCAAGCTTAACAGAAGAATCGTGATGAAATCGATCATAAACGAAAATGACATGTTTATCATTAATTAAACATAGCTAAAGATCGGAAGCTCATGAAGGATTGAAATAAAGTTCATATATATATATATATATATATATATATATATATATAATTCCAGGATCATTTTCCAACTCATTCAAGATGATCTTCACACTCTCTAACTTCTAACGTTATGTGTTGGAGTAACAAGGTGCCTCGCAATTTTCACGTACAGTTGCATTTTCAAGTCTTTTTTCACTGTTGAAACTTTTCTCTCACGTGCCAAACGCCTTATGGACTGAGTTGGATCTTTTCTAATTGATCTCTTTAGCTCTAAGTTGAAATGATGATTCCTCTTGCTGTTGTGATCCCCTGATTCAGTTTTCCTCTTTACTGTTCCTTCTTTTTTAAGCTTATTCCTCGTTCTCTTGATGGTTCTTGAATGAACTTTGAAGATGGAAGCCAGAGTATGAATGCTGGTACGATTACTGAAGGCCTGAATGATCTTTTTCCTCTCACCATTGCTCATTTTGGAAAACATAGTAGGGCTGACACAAAACAATTTTTAACCTGTTCTCTTTCTATCTGAATAACTCAAAGGGTTTTTCAGTGATTCTTATGACAAATGGTTTCAAGATGGCTAAACGCTTTATCTTTATCTGAAAACCTGGAAAAACTCAATTAGTTTCGTGTTTTTTTAGACATTAAACATTTGGATAATTATGCTGTCCAAGATTTGGTCAATTTTGCTGTTATACCATATATATATATATATATATATATATATATATATATATATATATATATATATATATATAATCTATATCTTCATCGAAAGGATTTTCAAGGCTTGGATGGACGGGTTGATTTTACGACATGTAAAACTTTTTTATTTCATTTGTCTGTAACCACTTCATTTTACTAAATATTAGCCTAATACGAGGCTCAAGAGCCACTCAAGTTAGAAGGTTACTGACTGAGATTGTTCTATAGTCGTAAGAGGAGGAAGCAAGTAAGGTTATGAGAATATGAAGAAAAAAAATAACGGCTAAGATCATAGCGTTCTGTGAAGCATCGTTTTGGGAGTTCCTCAAAGTAGCGGTTCTCGGGAGGAAACTTTCTAAGTGAAACTTCCTTCAGACCAGTGGAATGCAAAGGGAATAGAGTTAATTCGATTCTATAGAGGTAGAATGGGGGCTCTTAGTTTTAAAGGTCAATATTGCGGGAATTACATTTGTTTAAACCTTTGTTATGAAAAGAGAATTACATTGCGATGAGCGATGGATAAAAATGGCGAAAAATAGTCCAGTTAATTTAAATTTGGTTTTGAAATACATCAAAATATTTTGCTTCATGGAAATATTAAATTTAATCTATTGGCTTGTAACTAAAACTGAAATGTAAGCTTCAAGAAAGCTTTGTTATGAAAATATTGATAGAGCAGCGAGAGGCTTGACACATCCCATCAGAGAGAGAGAGAGAGAGAGAGAGAGAGAGAGAGAGAGAGAGAGAGGGTGGAAAATAATTCGTCACCCAAAATTTGGAGACGTTTTCAAACTTTATCGAGACTGGAAAGTGAGGCCTTTTGATTGGTTGTAGTGGAGGGGGGCATTAATACTCTGAAGTAGTTCAAGTTTTGATGGTATGTATTATACAGATAGTTTTACGATATACTCTCGGAAAGTCCCGGAACTCTATATGTTGTCAAATACACGGAGAGCTAATATTCATAGGTGTCCACCCTAAGGAGTCAATCTGCCATCAAGCTCCTTGCTATCTTCTCGTATTAAATTATTTCGTTGCTTTTATAAGACGAGCATTACACCGGCATAATATTTACCGGCCAAAAATTTCTACCGAGTCTATCAAAATGCTTGGCAGGTTTTGGACGAATATTGTTTTTGTGTAGCACAGTGCTCTTCGATAAAAGTGACTCACCTGATTTTTTTTTACTAAATGTTCTCTTCTCCGATGAAACGAAAGCTGAGCTAAATTCAAAGGATAAGCGATCTAAAATCCGAAGAAGAAGCTTTGAAAGCTCTTTGAAGTTAGCAGTAAGTACTGTCAAGCATCCGTTCAGTATAATGTTCTGGGGATGCTTTTCTTTTCATGGAACTGGTTTCTTAAAGCCTATTGAAAAGACCCTCAGGAGCGAGCAGTACAAGAGAATTTTAGAGTCTTATAGAGAACTTATGGAGCATTATAAAGTACAGGCTCTCGAGAAAGTTACTGAGTACTTAAAAATACATATATAAAAGGCGCTCACGTTATATTCTTCAATTATGTTTGAAGATCTATCCACTGTAGAAAAACATTAGATGAACATCCATTTGACATTCAAGTTGTCAATGTCAACACCTTAAAAAAACGAAACAGCTACGTGTTAAAAATGCATTTTTACTATATTTTAAACTTAAAGTAATATTTGTTTCAAATCGGATTAATTAAACTTTAAATCAGATAATATTCCTCAATTAAATTTTCAGAAAAATATATTTTATTTTAGGTAGATTTTTAATAAAGAGAATTACATTGCGATGAACGATGGCTAAAAATGGCGAAAAATGATTCCAGTTAATTTAAATTTGGTTTTGAAATACAGCAAAGTATTTTGCTTCTTGGAAATATTAGATTTAATCTATTGGCTTGTAACTAAAACTGAAATGTAAGCTTCAAGAAAGAATTTTTTCATTTTTAAATATTCATTTTCAACCTTAGGCATCGTGAATCTGTGGAAGTACCTACTTAAATCGCTTTGTTTTATAAACTGAATACCAGAATTTGTGCATCTATTTCATAACAAGAGCGATATCCAATATGGTGGGCTTGAGGAAAGAGAATCAGATATTGTTGTTTGAAATACCGGGTGTGTCATACATGGCGCGTAAGACAAAAATCAATAACAGTGTTTCTTTAGGTGGTTAATTTTGTCTTAAAAGAATCAAATTGCATTTTAATGGCCATCAGAAAAGAAATGCTACAATAGAAAGACGCACAATAACTTTAGCTAAAACGAAATCCTTAAAGATTTACCTTTAAGAAAAATATATACTTTGTTAAGGCATTGGAATTTAAAAGACGAAGAGAAAACGTTCGATTTTGAAAAAAAGTAAAAAGTGGCATTGATTGCCATTTATAAACTGAATTTAAGAGTTTTATGCTATTGCAAGGAGGGGTAATTTTCTTGTCTTCATTCAGATAGAATATGCAAAACACAGATAAAGCAATTTTTGGTACCTTGCTCAGGTGCATAATTCTTTAAAGAGGTTTGTTTCTATTTCACCTCTATACTGCCAAATTCATTTGCTCAGTATTTTATTCTTGACATTTAAGACAAATATTCAGCAAATTAACAATTTTTGACAGGTAGTAAATTTTCAACAGCTAAAGAATTTTACATTTTTTATAATCTTTTTTAATTCAGACTTTTTTCTCAAATAATAATCTGAAAACTGAAAGGAAAATATTCCTGTATTTCCTCCTGGCTGCCTACAATGACTAACATAATTTTTGCAGCATCAGATTATAATTTTGCTTGTTATTTAACACATACGTTGCACCTCAGATAAACAATGGACCATTCCTGTTTGATTTTGAGGATAGACGAATAAAAAGATATATCAAAGACGCTGTTTGGTTTTAGGAAAAGGAAGGAAAAAGAAAGAAAAAGAGAAAGAAAGACAAATGACAACTCTCTCATGTTTTTAACGTCTGCTTCAGTGAAAGGAAAAATATGTCAATTTGAAATCTTCATTTGTACCCTCTTACTTCATTAAAGTATGACAAACATTCATAATTGTGGTTGTTATATCAATATTTTGTGAAAGTTGTTAAGCTAAAATATTTAACGAGGCAATAAGGTAATTTCCATGGAATCTGATAACCGGATCAACGAAAGTTTCAACAGTAGGCCTAAAAAAAAAAAAAAAAGCAAAAAAAGTTCACCGATAAAAATTATATAGCAACTGTCCTCACGGATAATTTCATGATTTATTTTCACGTTTTCTAGCCTTTTACTAAGAATTGGTCGCTCATCATCTTTAACTGACACTCGGCCGATTTTGAAACAAAGGATCACTCAAATACAGTGCTGTTCGATAAAAGTGACTCACCTGATTTTTTTTACTAAATGTTCTTTTCTCCGATGAATTTAGAGTCTTGTCTGTTCCCTTCTGTTGAAAGGGTGCAAATCGACCCCACCAAGTTCATTTTTATGCAGGATAATGTTCCCTGTCACAAATCAAAATTGATGAAGGAATGCTTTGATGAGAAGCAGGTGAGTGTTATGACATCGGCGCCCCAATCTCCTGACCTCAACCACATAGAAAACTTATGGACGAGGAGAAAACGTTCGATTTTGAAAAAAAGTAAAAAGTGGCATTGATTGCCATTTATAAACTGAATTTAAGAGTTTTATGCTATTGCAAGGAGGGGTAATTTTCTTTTCTCCATTCAGATAGAATATGCAAAACACAGATAAAGCAATTTTTGGTACCTTGCTCAGGTGCATAATTCTTTAAAGAGGTTTGTTTCTATTTCACCTCTATACTGCCAAATTCATTTGCTCAGTATTTTATTCTTGACATTTAATAATAATAATATTCACCATAATCTAACGTTTCATTGAATTTTAGATAGTTTTGCTTTAAATTTACTATAGTTATCACTCCTATTTTCTGGTAATATCGAGTAAAATTGGAGTTATTATATTTTGTTATATATATATATATATATATATATATATATATATATATATATATAATATATATATGAATAACAATTGGATAGAAGATATAAAAAGCATTTGGCTTGAACGGAGCAAAGAAAGAATCATTTAACTTTGTTGTTAGTTGTCACAAAAACGAACACCAACACTGAACAATCCTCTTTCACTATAGAATAAGAGAGGAAGAAAAAAGAATAAGAAAAGAAGGAAAAAAGATAAAAGAAAGAAAAGAACAAAAAGTAAGAGAAAGAAAATTGAAGAGAAAGAAAAGAACGAAAAAGAAAAGAAAGAAAAAAGGAAGAGATGTATAAAGAACGAAAAAGAAACGAAAGAAAGGAAGAGATAGATAAAGAAAAGAAAGGAAACAAAAAAAATCGTAAGCCGAAAGAAGTTATCAGCTTATAACCCTTCCCACCATGCATCACACCTCTATCCTCCTTTTCTACCCGCCAATCACATTACACGTAAATATCAACTCATTTACATCAGAGAACGAGAAGCAAGGACACCGAACTGGCCATCTTTAGGATTCAAAGTTTGTAAGTTAAATTAAAAAAAAAAAGATAACGATGAAACAGGAAGTGGCAGAAGGTAATAAAAATTGGCGGCAAAACATCACACATTTTTCCCTCCGATAATAAACAATACCAAAGCACATTTGCGCAACATTGTTACGTCTTGTGTGCTATTTTGGATGTTTTGTTTTATATCTTGTTAAGAACTTTGTCAATCGAACGACACAAAACATGAAAAAGTGTTTAACTGACTGATAGTAATAAGTGTTTGATTAGCAAACAAGAGGTCGTGAGAGATTGTGTTCATGTTTCCAGTTTTAGTCGCATCATTCTTTGAACAGCAGGTTATGCAGAGGATGCAAATGACAACACATAACCTTAGAATTATGCTTTGTCTTCTCCGTTAGTAAGTGCGTTACATCCCGCCATTGCCACAGATGAATAATGGACCATTTCATTTTGACCGCGAGAAAAGTTCGAAGAAAAAGTTATATAAGAGACGCTGTTTGGTTTTACTGAAATCCCCCTAAAAAAAAAACACGCGTAGTAATAAGACGGAAAAGAAACACCGGTACGTATAAAGGGCGATAACTCTCTCGTTCATGTAACGCCTGCTTCAGTGAAGTGTAAAACTTTTTGATTTTGAATATTTTCATTTATATCCTCTTACTGCTTTGAATCTAAGCAGAAATGGGGTTCTACAGAAAAATGTTGAGAATAGATGAATCCAATACGAATGGGTAAATGGGACAACATTAGTCGTATGACGTATCGTCAGTTTTAAAATTTTCAAATAAAAACGAAGTACAGATAACTTTTTAAAAGTCAGGGATCGATTTGACACTGTAATTATATAATAAACAAGACCCCCTTCTAAAATGATAAAAATCAATATTTTTCGATTCTGACAAAAGTCTTGAAGAAGTCAGATGAAGAAGACATTTCGTGCAACAGAAATGTGGTTCTACAGAAGGATACTGAGAATACTATGGACCGAACATGTGAGCAACGACGAAGTTTTAAAGGAAATGGAAACGAAAATGACACTTATACTTAATATTAGAAAGAGACAGCTGAAATTTCTATGGCACCTAATGAGGAAAGAGGGCTCGGAAAATTTGATAGTCATGAGACAGATTGAAGGCAAGATGAAAATAACTCATAACCTTCTTAGTGAGTTTGAGTAAATTGAGAACAATGTACGGTTTAGGAGAGATGACAAAAAGACAGAATCTATTAAAATCTATCTGTTTTGTCGCAATAAAGATCATAATTGATACAAAGTAATTTTACCTCCAATGACCTCTGAGGTCGAATTTGTCCTTATCCATTGTGCAATTTGCATTTGTTTTATATCTCTAGAAATGACATACCATGCTTTTAGGTGATCTGTTAGGTCAAATGGTTGTCTTAGGAAACTTCATGTCAAGTGTTTATCATCATTATATTTCGTCCATTGACAGTCCCTTTCTACACTGTTTGGTCCTGCATTGCTGTCCCTAGATCCAACTCTGAGTCCCGAGTTACGGTGTCTAAGAAAGTCAATTTTCGTGAGAAGACACTTTCAGGAGGATGCCATAGGAGTAAGGATGAGACGATTTTCCTCTCCGCTTGGTGGCAGTGGCCGGCAATCTGTAATCGTTTTAGTTTGAGCTTCAGAGAGAATGGTATCAGTTCTCCGTAAATTGAGTTAAGAGTTGCATGGGATCTCCAACTGATGTTCTGGATTTTTCTAAGTAGATTTATATATATTTCATCCAGTCGTCTTTCAGATAATGTCCGTTTCTGATCCATACAGTAGGATTGGTTCAGTCAATATTCGAAAGGTTTGGACTTTTATGGAGGATGGAAGGTTTGAAGGCCAAATCTTTTGAAGTTCGTTACATGCATGTCATGCAAGAACTTTGCGGATGTTGGAGTCATAACGTCAAGTCTTAGGTCAATGGACCTTGTCGTTTGAGCATGATCGCAGCACAAAAGCACAAACAAGAGATTCCATAATTACTATAGATTTTGATGCTAACATTGAAAACCATGACAATTTCTATAATGTTCATTATTTTTCATAATTGTCATCATCTTGATTTCCATCAAAACATTTGTTTTCTTTTCTATTTTCCCTTCTTCGTTGCGCATTAATTTTTCTTCAGGGATTTCTTCTTGTCGCCTCCCGCTGCAATTGTTGTATAATCGTTTGTTCTTTTGTTTTTTCATCATTAAAAACAAAATTAGTTTCGATTTGTTGAATGGCTTCGATTGAGTACAGACGAAATCTTTTGAAATATGTTACGTGTGGGAACAGAACTGCAAAAAAAGGAATTCAGAGATTAAACGAGAGAGAGAGAGAGAGAGAGAGAGAGAGAGAGAGAGAGAGAGAGAGAGAGAGAGAGAACATACTGAGATAGAGAGATAAAGAGAAAGAGAGCAGGAAAAAAGAGTAAGAATAGTTCATTGAAAAAGTCAAACCGAGTTGGATTATGTAACGTCGAATTTTGTAATCTGCACCTGGTGAGGATCAAATTCACCACTCAGTTGTAGTTGGTTGATTTTACGAAGTGTCAACCCCTGTTGGGTTATGTAACGTCGAATTTTGTATGTAGCACCTGGTGAGGAACAAACTCACTAGTCAGTTGTAGTTGGTTGATTCTACGACGTGTCAACCCTTTTTGCGTTATTTAACTTCAAATTTTGTATGCGGCACCTAGTGAGGAACTAACTCTTTGGTTTAAAGAGAGGAATAGATAAGCAAATGTAGTTTTCTTCTTTTTTAATCGAGTTCACCCCAAGTAAGGCAGTAAAGCCACTAAGATACAAGGGGTTGTATTCCAGTTAACTTTGGTCTTCAAAAATTTAAATGAAATATCAATCGTTATCTTCTGTCTTCTTAATACTTGTTCTTTTATTGTTCTCTCTCCTTAGGACAAATAACATTGCAAATTCTTCTTTGGATTTTAACAAGAATCTCTAAATATATAGCAGTAGCAGACCAAATTTGGCAGCAGTATTCAAAGCATGGACGAATGATAGCCTTATAAATATATAAGATACATTCTAGCGAGAAAAATTGTCTAGCACGACACAGGAAAACCAAGTTTGCTCGAGGAGCATATATTAAAGAACAATATTAAAGAATAATTTAGCATTCGTCTTTCAGTGGATTCGGAACTTGAGTACTATTTTTATATTATTGTTCACACACTACAAGGCTTAAGCGCTACTCAAGGTAGAGGGATACTGAACGTGGTTGTTTCATGGACGTAAGAAGAGATAAGAAGGGCAGATTATAAGGATAGGGAGGATAGATAACGGTTGATTCTAGATTTGAAGAGGTTCAGATGAGAGAATCATCCTCTCAGGAAACTGTTCCACAAAGTAGCTGCATGTTTGATAAGAATCTGCCGAAATTGAACTTAATTTACTGATACCAGTTTCATTATTCTTTCTGGTCTAAAACTTATTTTATAGGATTGGAGACCTTACTTGTCAATGAACACGCGTAAGTTTGAATAGAAATAAATTCCCTTCATTTTTATACCAGTTTCATTATTCTATCTGGTCTAAAACTTGTTTATTAGGATTACTTTGCTTACATTGTGTGACGATGGTTTGGGATTTCTCTCATGACGTATATGCGTTTTATTGTTGTCATACAATCATAATATATATTATGTAAGGCAAAAGTACTTTTATTGCACTACACTCTTAGTATTTTATTATTATAATGTGAATTAAGTTCGTTCAGTAGAAAATATTTGTGTTGATAGTTACTAAGGCAAGGGTTAGCTTACCATAAAAAATCTCCCATCTAACAACTTACCATAAACCACAAGATTTAAGGTTTTACATTGTATACCTGGAGTAAAAGACGTCCCCATGATTTTTTGGTGGAGTATGGTTATAAGTTCGCCTTGTACCCTGACATATACAGTATAAAGTTTATTTTCATTTACTTTTGACAATGATATTTTCCAAATGGTGGCCTCTGTTTTTTATGCACTGTGAAAGCTGATTTCTAAAATTTTCCATTAACCGACGCGTCATTTCCACGGTATATTTGTCATTGTTGTACGTATAGCAACCTTCAGTTCATCAATTATTGTTGGTCGATATTTTTAGAGCTCGGATTTCTGGTAGCCTCAGAGAAAATAATTCACATGGTGAAGTATCAGGCGTGCGTGCAGGCAATCCAACGTCACAGTGTTAGGGGATCAAGTGTCCTGAAAACAGCTCCCTCACAAGCTCCAATGGCCTTCTCGCTGTCTGCGCAGTGCCTCTATTCTGTTGAAACTGTACAACCCAAATGAGCTAGGTCTTTGAGTTTTGGTTTCAGTTTTGAATGTCGTAACGTGTTCACATATCAACTAGAAGTTACTGTAACTGATCGAAAAATTAGTGGCTCCCAAACACTAACTTAACTGTAACGGTGCATCACACGGTAATTCGTCCACTGAATAGGCGTCTTTCATCAAGCTGTTTGGAATTGTTGGCTGTCCAGTAGCGAAAATTCTGCTCACTGATGCGGCAAGACATCAAAAGAGCTTCATTACTTTTAAAGAAAGCAGCATTTGCAGGAATATTAGGAAGGATATCATTACCTAAGGTAGACTAAAAAATGGCGAATCGTTAGCTACGTCTAACTTCCTTACTACCTGTTTTACTTCACTAATACCACAAGAATGGCATTGTGAAAAGTGGAGGTTTTATAAACATACGCTGTGACCCTACTCCAAGGTTTCCACTGACTGGCCAATGATTACCTCACGTTGCATTTCGATTCTTGATCTCGTATGTGTGCACCGAAAGCTGGGAATGGGTCTACTGCATACTCACTAGGAAACAGAGTGAAAGACAAACATCACGCCGGGAAATAAGAATGCGAATTCTGTTTCTATTATAAAATAGATGTTTTATTCCGGGTTTCCCCTGCTCGTGAGAGTGGATAGGTATGTGGCACTTGGGGCAACGTTTGCTATGTTGGTCTGACAGCTCAGCTTTTCTTTCTACCAATTCCTCGCACATCTAATCATCTCGACGTGGCGGATGGCAATACGAATGGAGGCATAGGAACCATACGAAGAACACGTCCGTTTTCTGCCAGTATACCGTCACAGGAGGACCAGAATCCAGATCCCAAGCATCAGTGTTAATATAGACCAGCACCCGTATATCCCCCATTTCCGGTTTTGTTGTCACTTGATCTCCATAAGCCCCTCAGCAACTCCATTACTTTCCGTTCCCCTTCGCTCAAAGTGGATGCTTCTTAGAAGACCGAGTTTAAAAAGGAATCATCTGCTGGTCTAGCAAACAGAAACTCTTGAGATCCCTTTTTTACGCGGGTGATCATTGTATCACAGGTTTAATTGCTGCACCCTGCAGAAGAAATTGTAATTTTAGATTTTTCATTATTAGATTCCCTACCTTTGCTGTAGAAATATTTGGGTGGTGCAGGAAATGAATAAGAGGAAACAATGGAGAGAGAGAGAGAGAGAGAGAGAGATAGATAGATAGATAGAGAGAGATAGAGAGAGAGAGAGAGAAAGAGAGATAGATAGATAGAGAGAGATAGAGAGAGATTGGCGATAAAGTATCTTTTCTTTATTTAAACCATCTTTTTTTTTCAACGATGACACGATCATGGGGCTTCACGAATGACCATAATTCGGGGAAATGTCACTGGAGGGTTTTCTCATTGCCTTATCCACAGTTTTAAATTCAGAGTTACACTTCTCCTAGAATGACCTTCAATCAAGCCTAGAGAGTCTAGTCTATCCTACTATTTAACGGCCGAAGAGATTGATACAGGCCTTTCCCAAGTGTATTAATGCGAAAGTGCACAGACTATGTCGCGATTTGAACACGGCCTGCCCATTTCACGCTTTGCAGCAATATCCATTCCGCCACCTGCAAAACATGCAAAAAGTATACGAGCTTCAATTGCTTCATTTTCCACCAAAACCTGTAACTTTTTCCACTTTTCACATTAAAGTTCCCTCCCTGTGCCTTTTCTATGAATACTTCCATGGCAACTGTTTAAGCCTTTCCTCATTGTACAGAAACTTTTTGAATTTAAACGCAGTACTAGACTCGCGACTAGGTTTCAACAATTTAAAATTGAGTTGGCTAGATATTAGCATGAGTTCTATGCTAACAATTTATTTCCTCGCACTTCTTGTTTGTGGAACTCCTTTCCAGCTCCATGCTTTCCAGTCAACCTTAATCTTCAAAAAAAAAAAAAAAAAAAAAAAAATTAAATGCAATGTCAATCGCTTTCTTTCAATCGCATTCTTCCACATCCAGTAATCCCTTGTGGCTTAGTGGCTTTATTGCATTGCTTGGAGTGAAATCGATTAAAAAATGACGCGAGTTCAAAACTCCTTGCAACATCAGAATATTTTTTTTTAAACGGAAGTTCCGAATCCTTATCGCCACTGTTTTAAAGTTCGGATAACGCTCATAATTCTCTTTAAGAATACAATAAGGAAAGACAGGAACTAAAAGTTGAGTGAAGAACAGGTTTAATCATGAGAGACATGGATCACTAATACGGTAATAGAATCGGAATTCAATGTAGCAATGCATATGACTCAACACTACACCTTGCGATGACCGTTCCTATAAGCAGATATTCTACTCATAGCGGATGGACTAATCTATGTTTAATGATCAGTGTAGAGAAGGACAGTCGTCTTTCTATACAACACTACCATAATTTATTTTGAAATTGCTTGTAAGAGATTGTACATCCGCATTTCATAAATACTACCTGTGATATTACAGATTTTGTATATATCTGGTTCTTGCCAATTTGTCAGCTTCTTCCAAAAATACAAAGCACCTCCTGTTAAAATGAAAATTAATTTATAAATCAGATTTTTCTATCAAATTCCACCCCCCAGCTATGTTTTAAATAGTAGAACTAAATTATTGTTATTTTAAAATAACGTTAATGTAATATTCATACGCAAGAATTATAATCTAGGATATGTTTCGGCTTCAAATAATTCGTAATGGGTTGATATAACATAAATGGGTTCCTAAAACATAAAAAAGCAACAACTAATCAATCTACTAAATTGTAAAATTTGAACTGGTTGCAAAGTCACTATTCTTCATTAGCAAAATTGCACTTTAAATTTTAATAAATTCTAAATGAAGATTTCGCTTCACGAAATTCAGGAAAATTCTGTCTCGGTGAAACTTTGGAAATCTCCCCCACAGATTTCGCAACAACTTTCCCCACAAGGAATTTAGGAAACACTTCCTTCGAGAAATTTCGAACACAATTTCTACACAAAATTTAGAAAGACCAACCATTATATTTTCCCAGCGTTTTGGAACTTGGGAAGAAAGATTAATCAGGGAGATTTATTTTTCATTCACCTTAGCATAGAATAATACAAGGCCATAAGCATGTAGTATGACACTCATACATACAGAGGTATCTCCGTTGGATCCATTATGGTGAAAGTACAAATAAACATCACCTTTGTATAAGAATCAACTCTCACAACCCAATTTGGCATTCACTTTGTTAAGGTGTGTAATGATTGTAAATATGTCAACAAACAACTCCAGGAAAATGCACACCTTACAAACCGAAAATCGTATACCTGCTATGTTGACCACACCGATAGAGACTTCCTCTTCCCATCCATTTGAAACCGTATGCCAAGCTCCAACTCTACTCAATATCTAGATCTGATAAAGTAACTCCACCGGTGCACAAAATCATACATGTATTGTTAAGAGTCCAATACCGAAACATTTCAAATCTCATTTTGGGTACGAGAAAGAGGAAATGAGAACCTCAGTCTATTTAATCACTTCTTAAACTATGATCTGCGCATATACAAGAGATGGGCACTGATCATTTAAGCAGTGTATACCACATCCGAAATGTATCAGATAATTGAAAACAACGTTCTTGCTTTTTCTCCCGAGGACAATGTACAGATAATGAGGTGTGCTATGCTGGTGACATTGGTATTCATTGTTGAAATAATAATGATCTTGAACAAAAAATTAAGATAAAACTTTCCAAAAACAGAAACAATTATCTGGAATTGGAATGAAAGCAATGATGGACCCTACTCTGCATCCACCATAAAAATCAAAACATCCTTTATAAGTGTTCCAAGAAATAGGACTCAAAATAAACTTTTCCAAAACAGTGACAATGATCTGGAATTGGAATGAATCCGTCATGAAAATTTAGGATGTGCAATTAGTAAATACTAAACACTTCAGATACCTCGGGGTATGGACAAATTATAACCAATTTAGTATAAGAGATAAAGAAATTGAACATAGAATAAATAAACTACGCTAGGGTTAGTTTTGCCCAATACCGCAAGTTGCTACAACACCAAAACATTAGGCAAAAAAAAAAAGTCATATTCTTAAATAGCCGCATCATATGAAGACATTCATATGAACATCATGCATAGCGCCAAACTCATTCAGAAATATCTAAACTGTCAGCTGCATACAACCGCTTTCTAAGATAACGGACTCAAAACAGCTTCCGATTTTAGACAAGACCATCTTTCTTCCTTCCTCGTGGATTGGCGCTGCAGAATCACAAAGAACTGTACTAGATAACAGAAACAACGTCACTTGAGGACTTTCAGCAGGAGCAACAACTAAAATGGATAGCACGTGCAACTCAAAGAGAGAATAATGACATAATCAAATTCTATTTTCCATACTGCTTACAGATGCAATAACCGCACATCAAGGCACTCCATAAAAGGAGCCTTTGGAATAACAATACAGTAAAACACACACACACACACACACACACACACACACACACACACACACACACACACACACACACACAACAAAAAAATACAACTTAAACAGTCAAAGCATGAGTAAAAACTAACAACATCGAAAACAAAACCCCCTTGAAAGTAGGTAAAGAAATGACCAAAAATCGCTTTGGAAAATGAAAATTATGGAAAATGTCTGGACTTCCTTACTCCTGCTGGAAAAAACTAAATAAAAATTAATTTAATCTTCCTTGTCTTCCATGTTTAATAAAAGATGATTAAAAAATGGTTGCTACCCAAATATGTATTAATATATCTGTATTTGTCTATATTTCTGAGATGAGGTGTTATGTACGCTATTTACATAATTCGGACCTTGTCTCATCCATCGCCATATTTAATAAAATGTCGACATTCAGTTCGATATTCCAAAAAGAAGGCCAGAGCGTACAACGGCCGAAACGTTGTAATAAATATGGCGACAAAGATGAGGACAATAGTCCAATTAATATATCTATATAATAAATGCGAACTTCCGTGTATCACACTTCAAACAAAAAGTTAGGAATGAATCCTCCCATAATGGAAAAAGCAATAACAGTGAGTGAACTCTATTATCCCGAAAAAATGTTTTGAGGGAAATATTTTTCTAAATTTCAACCGATGGTAGAATTCTTGATGTTTCTTTATAAGGAGACGGCTATAATTAACATTGCCATCTACAGAGGCTGAAATCCACTAAAGTAGGAATAATCTGCAAGACAACCCGCTTCACGGCGAAAAGATATGTTTATCATGCTTAATACACCACAAGACTACCAGCACGAGGCACCCAGTTAGGATCAAATTTACTCTACATTAATAATGATCTGTTAGAGTAGATTTATAACTATTTCCCTAAGTCTAGGCACCTTGAAATATTATTGTTGCTTATATATTTTGCTTTCAAAATTTATTTCTCTTTCTGGTCTTTCTATCTTTGTTTATATTACATTTTTTGTTAAAACTGACAAGTATATTCGGGGCGAGCACAAACCTCTAACCTTTTAAGATAGATAGATAGATAGATAGATTGAGAGAGAGAGAGACCAGGGAGGTACAGGCATACGCCCACACATACCACCACACACACACAGAGTAATAATTCCTAAAATCTGATCACTTTAAGTATATACACCCTCTTAAATTTCATCCTGACGGTCAAACTGAATTATTTCGAAACCTTAGATCGATACGGAAATTACACAGTGCTACGCTATTGCCTTTCCTTTAAATGGCAGCTGCCGATCGCTTAGCGTGAAACGTATGAGAAGAATCAAGGCTCGGTTCTTGTCTGGCGATCACTCAGCGTGAAACTAGAGTTACAATTTAGATCTGAGTGCTATTTTCTTATTTTTTTTCAATCGTCGTCATCCCAAACAAGGCAATAAAGCCACTATGACGCAAGGGGTTACTAAATGTTAGAGGACACAAGAAAAACTACCATTAAGGAAAGAAGCCAATAAAAAGACAGAAATTAAGAAGACAAGATAATGATTGACATTGCATTTAATTTTTGAATATCAAAGTTGATAGAAAGCAAGAAACCGGAAGAGAGTTTCACAAGATAGAAGTGCGATAAAAGAAACTATTAGGATAAAACTTACGGTTACATCGAGCCATTTCAATTTTAAAATGATGAGACCATGTTGCCAATGTAGTATTGCGCATAAATTCACAGAGTTTAGATTAGCACAGGGGAAAATTCATCAGGACAATTACGATGAAAGGGTTTATAGAAAAGGCACAAGGGAGTTACGTTACGGCAATGGAAAAAGTGACTGAAGCCTAGATGCCAGGTCAGGATCAATAACATTGCAGAATTCTTTGAATTTGATGAAAAATATCTAGATATATAGCAGGACCACCAGACCAAATGTGCCAATAATATTCAAATAAAGGATATCTGGTGGACTTATAAATATGTAAGATAGATTCTATCGAGAAAATGTCTAGCACGACATAGTTAACCAACTTTCTAAACTGCAGACTTAGCAATTGATTCAATATACTCCTTCTATTGTTTGGTTATTACTCTGTTTTAGTTTAATTTCTAGAGGCATAGAGCATTTTAAGTTTTTCCATAGGTATGTGTCAGTCTTTTTTGTTTTTTATTTCCCGCCCTTTGTCTGTTTACTTGATTTCTTTTATATTTTCTATTGTCTTTTCATGCCTTTTTAAGTGTTGGCATGATTGTTCTTTGAAGCTTCACCAATACCTCTGTTTATATATATATATATATATATATATATATATATATATATACTTCCTCATTTCTCTGAGCTTATTTAAAATCGGACAATAACGGCTCTGATATATATATTTAAAATACAAGAAAACAAACGAAGCAATAGACTGTGCCCCATAGACAAACAGCGTGGCTCACAAATAAGCAAAACCACAAAAAACTCTCTTACATATATATATATATATATATATATATATATATATATATATATATATATATATAAAACAAATAAATAAAGACTTTCTGGTCGTTGGATCTGATAAGGTAATTTAATTTATTGCCACGCGTATCCTCAAAAATCCCAACTCATTTTTCTTACACACAGTTTTGGCTTTCATTTCGACCTTGAGAAACCAAGACCAACAAGCGTCGCTGAAGCGTTTTGTTTATTAAGCTTTTCCATTTTATCTCATCATCTTTATTTTTGTTTCGGATACTAGGAAACTAGTATAGAATCCACGTACACACACGCACACACACATACACACACATATATATATTATATATAATGAAAGGTGTTATTGTAAATGTTTCTAATAAGCTGAAATGTACATATTCTATAAATATGTCCTATAAATATATCCTTTTGATAATAGGAGTGGATAGGTTCGCCTATCGTCTAGTCCACACTCCTCCCCAGTCTTTTTAGAACAGGCGAAGAGGCTTATCCCTTGTTTCCCGATTTGGTTTCTCCTCCCTTCTAAAGTCTCCTTCCACACTATACTTCTAATGTCACCGACTGAACTTTGAAATGTTATTCATTGATCTTTTCAAGTCTAGAGTTAGCCATTATCTTTTCTGCATAGCTCTAAGAACTAAACTTCTTGTCCTTTCTTATACTAATCTCCACACAGTAATCCTCTACCTTGAGTGGCTCTTTTATTGGGTGCACATCAGTAAAAATATGTATATCCTGAAAATTACTTAGCAGTATTTTATTGTGAAAACATTGTCTTGCATAATAAAATTTAAAATCTAATATATATATATATATATATATATATATATATATATATATATATATATATATATATATATATATATACAGTGCATATATATATATATATGTGTGTGTGTGTTGTGTGTGTCTGTGTTCGTGTGTTCGTGTGCGTGCGTGTATATTTGTTATGTGGAGATCGGCTGTCATGAAAGGGAGATCGTGTGTGCGCACGTCTGTATGTGCACGGGCGCCTAACGATGTTTTTATCCAGTGTGCTCCGATACCGACCCCCACTTTATGCTGGAAATCTTGCACGAGATCGCCTAACGCATGCGCGCAGCCAACAGTGTAGATAAAGTGTATTTAACGACCTTCTGAAATCATTCAGTCCCGCCATGAAATTCTGCCGATTTTTGGCGAGGTTGCTATTTCGCCATTTTGCGTTCTTTTCACAACTCCTCGACTAATGCGTTTGGCACAGAAAGGAGATGGAGATGGAGAAGGAACGGAATATCTTGTGAAAAGATCAGGATTAGCAGCCAGCTGAGGTGAACGAATCCCTGAGGAGATACGGAGTAGTCGATGGAGTATTTGAATGCTGGAGGCATTAGGATGACGTCGGGGCCCTCTTCACTAGCATGGGGCGAAAATTTACGTGATTTATGTCGCTAGGGTAGCACGCAGCGTGATTGTGGCGATGAGACAGGCGCCAGTGGAGAGGGTGGTGGTAGGAGAAGGCTATAAAAGAACGTGACATAGGCATGAAGGAGGAGAAAGAAATAATGAGAGAGAGAGAGAGAGAGAGAGAGAGAGAGAGAGAGAGAGAGAGAAGTTAAAATGCAGGGGCAAGGGAAATAGATGAGAAAAGAACGAGATGGGGAAAGGAAGAGGGAAGGGGAGGCGTAAGAGAAGGATAAAAGAAGAATAGGAGAAAAAAGAGCAAGAGAGATCAGTTTCGAATGTATTAAGGGATTGTTGGAAAAGATTAGAAGAAGAATGATATAAGAAAAGGGGGTGGGATTAAATGAAAGGCGACAAGGGGAAAAAAAATGCAATGGTGGCAGGAATGAAAGAAAGCTAAAAATATGGCGAGAAAAGCAGATGAAGGAATACAGAAAATGAAGGAGAACAGAAAATGTAGAAGAATGAGAGAAAGAAAAGAAAAAAAAAAAAGCTGTCAAAGAAGAGAAAAGGACGTACAAGAAGAAGGAGAAAAGTATAGGAATAAGAAGAGAAAACTAAGAAGAAGAAAAGAGAAAACCAAAAAGGTGTATGGCAGAAAGAAAAGAAAGAAAAAGAGAAAAGTAGCCAACGAAGAGACAAAGATGTAGAAGAAGAAAAGAAGATAAAAAAAATGAGAAAAAGAGAAAGGAGAAGATAAAAATAGAGAAAGAAGAGTAAAAGAAAGATATCAAAGAAGAAAGAGAAAGAAAAAAAGGGAAGAAAAATTAAAGAAAAAAAGAAAACAGTGAAAGAAAAAGAAACAAACGATGACGTAGAAAAGAGAAAAATGAAGGAAAGAAATTAAAAAAGAAAACAGAAGAAAAACGAAAGAAGAAAAAAAACAGAGATGAATTAGAGAAAGAAAGAGAAAAAAAGAAAGAAAAGAGAAGAAGAAAGGAGGAGAAGAAGAAAGTGAGAAAGCAAAAAAAGAGGAAGGTGTAGAAGGAGATAAAGAAAAAGAATAAGGAGAGAAATAAAGAAAACAAAGAAAGAGAAAAAGAAAAGGAATGAGAGAAAGGAGAAATGGAAAAAAAAAAAGAACATTGTGAAACATGAAAGAAAAAGTAATGAAGAAAAGAGGTTAAGGGAAAAAAAGTTTGTGAAGAAAACGATAGAAAGTGACAATACTCGACTTTCAAAATAAAAGTGGAAAAATTAAAAACAAATAAAGATTAGAAGAAGAAGAAGAAGAAGAAGAAGAAGAAGAAGAGGAGGAGGAGGAAGAAAAAGAAGAAGAAGAAGAAGAAGAAGAGGAGGAGGAGTTAGGATGAATGACAAAGACAAGAATAGGTAGAAAATGAGAGCAAAACGAATGAGAAAAGAAGATACTTCGAATAAAAACGCAAAAAAAGAAGAAAAGAAACAAGAAGAGAAGGGGGAGATAACTACGTCAAAAGATAGGCAGACGCCATGACTAGAAAAAAAAATCAGTTCGACATAAAATCAATACCAATCCTCAGTGTCATTTATTTCGTATCATTTGGACAGCATATTTAGTCAGAAAGAAAATAAAATCCTTCCTTTTTCTGAATATTCTCTCCATGGGAGTGATCGGCCTGTCATTCAATATGGATGTGCACAAAGCTAATAGATATTTACGTATGCATGTATGTCGATCTTTTATAGTTGCTAAGACGCTTACACCAGCTTATTTTGTTTTTGAAAAGAAGAATTAACACAATAGGCAAGTGTACTTTGCAGCTATTCCAGCCGGTGTCTTCTAACATAGAATTGCACTGACAGTTCTTCGTGTTTCTTAAAAGCACCCAAAGCACCGCAAAAATGAAGAGCTACACTCTTGGAGATTGAATTTTTCAGATATTAGAAAATAATTGCCTACTGACCAAATATGTTAACAATAGACAGCAAAGATTTTTTTATTTGAGTAAAAGCGTAGAACGAATACCCTGACTCCGAATCCGGACTCACAATTCTTCTAACACGTCAGGTTCTAGTCATATATACACACACATTTTAGGAGAATCCTTGCCTTACAACTAGCTGCAAAGGCAACCCATGTAGTAGAAGGAAAAGTCACATGTAGAATCTCTAGGTGGAAATATACAGGATTTGCAGCCAGCATGTGATAGGTTCGCCTCTCGTCCAATTCCCACATCTCTCCGGTCATATGAACAGGAGAAGAGGTTTATCCTATGTTTCTTGTTTAGGATTATCTTTCCTGTTCCTTCTAAAGGCTATTTCAACTCTATACTTCTAACGTTTTCACCTAAACTCTGAATTTTTATTTACTATTTGTTTTCTTCTATCAGAGTAGGTGGTTTCGCTTATCGTCCGGTTCACACTCTTCCTCGGTCGTTTGAACCGGAGTAGAGATTTATCTTTTGTTTCCTGTTTAGAATTGGGTTTCCGATTCCTTCTAAAATTTTATTATCTTCTTTCATTCCCTTGCGTCTTAATGGTATTATCGCCTTGCTTGGGGTGAATTGATAAAAAATAACCTGCTTCAGCCAAGAGCAGATAGGTTTATTTGGGTCTTGGTAGACAACCTATCTAGAGATGGCGTCCCCATTAAAACACTGGTCTTTGTTGGGCCTTATTCAGAAACGTTTCATGTCGAATCATGACTCATACTGAATCGGTCATCGCCTGAGTTAACAAGGGCAGCGTCTTCAAGAGAGGAACCAGTCTGGGGTAAAAAAAAAAAAAACTGCTGTTGGTTTACACCATCCCGACATTATGAGGATCGAGGTCTCCAGCGACAGGATACATCAAACTGATGGTAGTCTATGTCTAACACTAACAGGTTCCATTCAACGACGAATGAAAAATCGACCAGGGAAGAGATTAAACAAGCTGCTGGTGGTTTCTGACGGCGTAATCATGATAGACTCTCTGGCAAAAGGAAATATATTAATGGACAGATCTATGCAACAGAATTTGCTCTTGCTCCAGGATAACGTGTCTGTTCACACTGCTCAGGTTGCAGTAGCTGAAACATCCAACTGTGGCTTTGAATTGCTATCCCATTCCTCCTACTAGATCGAGCTTCATCGAACATATTCCTGTTCCCTAAACTCAAATCCTACCTATGTGGTCGAGATCATATGTGTTGTGGAGGATTTTGTGAGGGCCAGGATGTAACCTGTGATGGAATTGCAATGCGTAAACATCTTTGGACCAAGTGCACTGATGTCAAGAGGAACTATATTGAAAAATAGCGAATGTCTTGTTTCTCCAACTCCTTCCGAGTGATGCTTCATTCCAGTGATCAGTAAAAGCTTTATAGAACAACCTTATAAAATTTATAATTTACTGAAGCTTTACAATTTGTATATGGACAAGATGCATGTCACAAACACATTATTACTAAATCATTGTGCCATCAAATAAGACCTTCATTTACTTCAAAGAAAAATTATACTGAACAATTTAGCTATATTATGATGTAATATGTTATATAGAGTAGGAGTTTAAGAGTGAATTTTAATAAACAAATTTAGAACATTTTGTCTTATAATTTGTGCCCAGTCGTATTATGGTTATATAAACTTTTATCGAATTTTTGTTTTTATTAATTATAATCTAACAAATGATCTAACAAATCTTATTCAATGAGTAGCCTTTTTTGTAATCTTTTATAATTATTTACACAGTTTTTACTTATCGAATACAATAATTAAACTGCATTTCGTTTGTGGTGATTCATAATCAGAATTCTAGTCTGAACATATTTTCCATCCAATGTATCTAATACAAAAGATATTAACTTTATTTGGATTTATTTTTGAAATAGTAAAAATTTGAAGCCACCTTGTAAGCAAAACCCTGCGGAAATTAGGTATCTCTAAATGTTCAAAAATTGTGAAAGCTATCGGTGAATTAATGGATAGCGGCTCGAATTGAGGAATCGGAGAGCCGAGTCATTACATTAACTTATGTACTAATAGCCATGGGAAAGGTATGAATCCTCCTTTTTTTTTACCCCAGCTATGGGTAAATAGCTGGGTGAGAAGCCTTGGATGGTAACTGGTCTACCGCAGAAAGAAATGGCAACCTACTGCGGGGAAAAATCTGCCTCATCAATCATATATCGAAAGATACATGATCGCCTAATCGTGTATCACGTATGACAGATAACCGACTGACTGAGTTACCACATCAAAACCCAGTTTTCACCTTGAGTTCAATATTGATTTTCTAAACAAGTAAAAAGATCAACCTGTCTTAATGTGCATATCTAAAAAGTCAGGCGTGCTATGAGAATTCGGAATCAGCACAGTCGATTTAGTCGACTAGAGCATCACTTTTCTGGATGGCAAAACTGTTTTCTTTCTATTGCCCACATGAAGACAAATACGGCGCAATGTCTTTTGTACCCATATAATTTCGGGTGATAGCTAGTTTAGTATGTTTTGGTAAACTCAGATATTACCGCATGACTCGACACGAAGCAAGGGGAGTGCTATCTGGGAGAAACAAGGCTTCTATTATTAGTTTTGTTTTCTTTAGTGATAAAAAAGGACGGAAAAATTCCCGCCAAGGCTAAGCCTGTTGGTGAATTTCACCGTCCTTTCTCAGAAAAAAAGATATGGCAAAAGCCCACAGTTTATAATACAACTATCACACACACACACACACACACACACACACACATCACTACAAAAATAGGCATTTTGTTTCAACACCTCCGGTGTCTTATCAAGTGATGATGTTGAATGTCACTTGATGACACCGGAGGTGTTGAAACAAAATGGTTATTTTTGTAGTAATTTTATAACATATTTATGTTATAATTTTTTTAAAATAAATACTTATATCTGCTCTACTCTGTATTGAGCACTCTTTTAAGAATAGTAATTGTTGGTTATTGGAATTCATTCCGTATACACCAATTATATACTTGTATATATATATATATATATATATATGTATATATGGCTTGAAGAAAAGACGTTCTGAAATGATTCGAAATTTTCCATTGGGATTCCAAAGTCACTGAGATTTAATGCTGTCTCTATATTTTTTAATTAAATGGTGGAGGTTGCTAACTATGGTGACTCCTTCAATCTGAGCAATAACATCAACCATGAATAATTAGGATTCTAGTTAGACCAGGTAAGTAATTATCGATATTTAGTATATTTTCCTTAGAACTGTAGGGGAAAGAGAGAGAGAGAGAGAGAGAGAGAGAGAGAGAGAGAGAGAGAGGGGGGGGAGTATTGGGAAGATTGTGTTGGACCTATATTTTAAATGAGAAAGCATTGAATGACTAGAAAATTAAGAAAGAAAGAAATGGCTTAAGAAAGAAAGAAAGAAAGAAATGTGACGTCGGCCCCGGTCACAGCGTCGACTATGTCGTTCGATCCCGGTCGCGGCGCCAATTGTGACGTGACGTGGTCCAGGGTTCTGATCCTATGGTCACGACACCAGTTGTGACGTCACGTGCTCCCCAGGCTCTGATATCTGGATTGTGGCACAACGCTTTTACTAGGCAACTTTAAGGCTTCCAGTTGTCTGCTCTCTACGAAATTTGTGTTTCGGTGTGTCCTTGGACGAAAGTCGAAAAAACTCATCTCTGTGGTCTGATTTTAAGTCGCTCTTCAAACTACTTGTTCTTGGTTGAAGAAGAGTCCAGAAGTGTGCGTGAATCTTGGTTAGCTATCTTGACGCGGTTTCAACACTGGGCGCTCATCTCTGCTTGTCGTTCACGGCTCAAACTCCAACTCCAACTCTCTCGCCGTCCGCTCTCAAACTCCAACTCAAACTTCTTCTCTTCAGAGTCTGAATTACTGGTCACTCATCTCCGCCGTCAGTGCGCGAATTAACTTCTTCTCTTCGGCTTCGGTTGGACGAACTTCTTCACTTAGGCCAAACGGACCGGCCTCTCTTGCCCGCAAAGGGGCGAATGAACCGGGCCCGCCGTCCGCGCTCAAACTCCCTCGCCGTCCGCGGCGCAACTCTGATTTCTGTCGGTTGGGGTCCCGCTTTTATTGACGCCGTCAAAACTGGGGTGGGTCTGTTTGGCGTCGGGGATTCTCTTTTGATAATTCTAAATACGTATCCACCCTTCATATTTCTGGTTAGGGATTTTCCATTTTCGTTAACTCACTTTCACTCCCACCTCCTTATTGTGCCTCTGAGGGGCGTATACCAACTTCCCCGCTTCTTCTTATCGGCTCCTTACACTTCCACTTCTGACAAGGGCGTCGACCGATTCTCCTCGTGCGTCACGTGACCGCTCTCGGCCAATGAGGTCCTGGTCGGGTATCTTTCCTCTTCCTTCGTGCGCCACGTGATCTTATTTAGCCAATGACGTCCTGGTCGGGTATCTTTCTCCTCCTTCGTGTGTCATGTGATCCCATCTAGCCAATGACGTTTTTAGTCGGGTGTGGACAATCCGTGGCTTTGTTCTGGGGGAAGAAACACCTTGCTTAAAAAAAATAAAAATTTAAATTGCCCTTATCATAAGCGACTGCGATGACACCTTCGGCTTTTTAACACGTGGTATTTGTCAAACAGTTTATCGCTAATTGGATACGACCTAAGAAAGGGATTTCTCAGACCTGTTGGCGTTTCCGTGAACGAATAAAAATATTTCACTTTTTTTTTCCGGCCAAAGGCCCGATAATAAAAATTTTCATTATCTCAAAAAAACATTTTCAGCGAACATCATCTTGTGTGGCTTTTTCCAATTCTGGAAATTGTCTGTGTTTTCGTATTAATGGTTTGTCTTCATATCCTTAGATACACTTCCCACCTGTTACCTATCATATTTTTTATTGTCTCTAAACTTCGTTTCTTCAACCATTTGATAACAAACTTTCATTTTTCGTGGACACGGAAGTAGGTCAGGTGCTTGACCTGGATATATTTCGGCATCTGTTATGTGTCAGTCGAGCGTGTGTGTGCTCGCTTATGACCCGTTTTCGTATTATTTATTTTTTTTTCTTTTTCTTCTGTCTTCTCTTTCTTTCTCCCAGATCGCTTGAATTTAAAGAAAGAATTATTCTTAACCCCGAAATATTTTTCAGCCCTAAATAATTATCAAATGGTTGACAAACCGTAAAAAACAAATCATATATTTATGAATATTTCTTTTCAGCTTGCCAACTATGCATGGTGCCACAGAAAGAAGAATAAAAGAAAGAAATGGCTCGAGAAAGAAAGAAATACATGGGTTGAGAAAGAAACAAAGAAAGAATAAAAGAAAGAGAGAAAGTACGAAAGAAAAAGAACAAGAAAGTTTTCTTAATATTAAGCAAGAAGTATTCCAAATGTAAATTACAAATTGGAAATGCCAAAATCAAGCAAGTACAAAAATTTAAATATCTAAGAAGCGTCTTAACAGCGGACAGAAAGTGCAATACCGAAATCCAAAGGCACATTTGCATAGCGAAAGATGCCTTCCAAAATCTAAGCAGTGTATTAAGGAACAGGAGAATTGCGTTAGAAACAGCACTGAATTGTCATGAAATATCAGTCCTCATATTTATATCTAGGAAGTCCCTTAACAGAAGATGGAAAATGCGTCACCGAAATCCGAAAGTGCATTGGCATAGCAAAAGATGCCTTCCAAAAGCTAAGCAGAGTATTAAGAAATAGGAATCAAAGAAAAATATCGACAGTGAATGCTAGATCATTTCATCACAGATGAATTTAAGACTTGAGACAATGTGGTTCTACAGAAAGATGCTGAGATTGCCATGGACTGAACATATGAGCAATGATGAAGTTTTAAAGTAAATGGAAACAAACCGGACTATTAAAATTAACAATAGAAAGAAGCAGTTGGAATTTCTTGGGTACATAATGTGGAAAGAGAGCTTGGAGAATTTGACACTCACAGGACAGATTGAAGGCAAGATGATCAGAGGAAGCCAGCGCATAACCTCTCCCTAACGACCTTGTGTTAAATAGTTGGTAGAAAAGGGATAAGGAGAGATAGCGAAAAGACAACATTTTCAGAGTTACAAAGGACAGGAAATTGTAGAGAGTCATGATCGCCTACATCCTGAAGAGACACGGCACATAACGCAGAAGAATTCTGTCCTAAATTATTCGTCCTTTTCTTTCTGTCGTTTTTTCTTTGCGGCGTAATTCCATTCAGGATGTTCACCTCTACGCTTACTATTTAAGGCCTAAATAGGAACAATAAAAAGAGAAAGGAATGGTATATATATATATATATATATAGAGAGAGAGAGAGAGACAGACAGAGAGATAGCGAGAAAGAGAAAGAGAGATAGAAAAGAACGTAAAAAAAAGAAAGTGAAAATAAAGAGACTAAAGAAAGAAGAGAATGATAGAATCGTCCACCCACACTTTAATTCTTTCAGGCAATTTCTGAGTAAAAAAGTTTACAACAGATTTGCATAGGTTAATGAATATTGTCCGTGACAAGCAAAGGCGTGATCAGTTCTCTTTTGTTATTGTTTGATAACACGATCTCTCACTTAAGGTAATAACTTTTGAGAAAGACATTACGTATTGTATTTTAATGGCTTTTGATCTTACAGCCTCACTTGTGCGACTGAAATTAGAATACATATCGACAGTTCAGTGCGAGTAATTAACAGTTTCGTTGCTGCGGACGTAGTTAAACATTTTTACGAAACTTTGGCTGCTATTGACGTATATGCACTTTTTTTTTTTTTTTTTTTTTAGACACTGTCTGTCCTTAGTGTTTGCGTCGTAAACTAACTAGCGCTTAGCGGTGGCGGGCTGGCCAGAGTGTCAGCTTACCCGATGGCAAGTTGGCTTCTGATGGAGTTGATTATATCAAATAAAAATGCAATAAAGAAACAGACAACTGTTTTAGTTATAGGAAGGAACAAGAACTTTATAAAGTCATTTGCACAATATCTGTTATTCAAGTCCAATGTGACAGCACATTTTCAAAACTAAAGATTATAAAGACAGCGTTAAGAAATTTACTGTCTAAAAATTCGGAATCAAACCTGTTGCTATCCACTGAAAAGAAATTGTAAGATGAATTGGATGCAGAAGCAATTACTGGTAGACACGAACAATAATCTAGTGAACATAAATGATTGCTTTTAATATAGAGTACGGTATGCTTTATGGCGCTTTTGAACTATCTGTTAGTGTGTAAAATGTGTAGTAAACTATTTTAAAAATATCAACCAATTACTTAAAATTAAAAAAATATATATATAACATTTTGTATTTACATTTGGTATCCAGTGTCAGTAATATAGAAAGTACATGTGCACGCTATCTGTTATTGTAATTATTTACATTATTTACATTGTTCGTACTACTGTACTCATTTTTATTGTCATGTTCACGACGTTTCGGGCGTTGTACGCTCTGGCCTTCTTGAGTTGATTGAAATTTCGAACTGAACCCTTTAATTCATCTACCGGGGTAGATTGGTATTAAGTTTATAAGTCCCCAAAAATTCATACGCTAATGTCCTCAAGGACACATGGTCCAGTGGATAAAATCGTTGGTCTAATCCACTGAGTTGTGAGTTCAATACCTGGCAACAGCTTAGGTGGGAAAAAAACTTTGAGAGTTGAGTTAAAGGGAGATAACTGATACTGAGACATCTGGGAAGAGGTATGGCACCTGGAACTAGAGCAATCTATCCTTGTAATTATAAACTCTTTTCAAATTCACTGTAATTTCTTGAATTTTTTGAACTGATACTGAGATAACCCTTTTTAGCTTCCGTCAGCATGGCTGATGCTAACCTCCAGGAGAGTAATTAATTGCGTCTTCTCGGACTAACGTTTTCCGCTAACAGGAAGTGGAAAGATTATATCGAATCAATTATTAGATCGAGAGAGACAATTTTTCTTGCCAAAATCTATCTTACATATTTATAAGTCTACCATTCATCATTTGCTACCATATCTGGTCTGGTACTCCTGCTATATATTAAGAAATCCTTGATAAAATCCAAAGAAGAATCTGCTATGTTATTGGTCTTGATCTGGCATCTCGCCTTCACTCACTTCCCATCACCAAAGAGGTGGATTCATACCTTTCTTAAGGATATTAACCCGTAAGTAAATATGACGAACCCAACTGGAATTGGAACTCGGCTCTTCGATTAACAATTTCGATCCATTATCAGTTGCACCACCCGCAAATCCATTCTTACAGCACCTAGTATTCCCAAGTGTTCAACCATTTAGGTACTGACCGGGCTCGACGGGCTTACATTTGGGGACCTAAATGTTATTGCCAAAATGTAATAAACTGATCCCTCATTTTGTGTTGAAGATGGATAATTAAAAATTATAGATAGAAAAACGGCGGATTAAATTAGAACTTGAATAATATATAAAATTGAGCCTCAGGTCATTTCGATTTCGTTTCTCCTTTGTGATGTATTTTGGTTTATTGCTGTTTAGATCAATACGTAGAACATGTTCACATTTCCTAAGGTCTAGACAATCAACTTTAGCAGCATATGGAAGACCATATACAACAAAAATTCCCTCGGCTGTATTATGATTTTTTTCAAGTTTAAGTCAGTGGTGAAAGGTAACATTTAAACCAAGGCATGCACTCCGTAATGACCGTTAATGGTTATGAAAGAAATCTGATAAAATATTAAAACCAACAAACGGCATATTTAAAACTTATTTATTGGAAATTAATTAAATTCTTTGTTTTATTTTTATTTTGTTTTAACAATTTCAAGAAGAAGCAGTTATTTTCACTGCATTTTTCTTAATTCTTTTCTGGTTCTCTCAACGTTAAGTCTAAAACCTTCTTTCACTTATTTCTATATTCTCCGTGTTATGTGAATAGAACAGACGCCGGAGAAGTATAAGGAAACAGGAGCTTTCTCTGCTTATACTGTTCTACAAATATCACTTGTTCACAGTTTATTCTAAGAAATAAAAGAATGGGATATCAAAAAATATCACGAGTCTAAGGAGGACAGTAGCGTGTGAGGTTATTAGGCAGCAACATAAAATAATTAAAAATAATAATTAATTAAAAAGTGTGAGTAAAAAAATATTAGTCCGAGCTTGTCTTATACGTTTACTTTAGAGAGATGTATTAAAAGAAATTCAGATGGGTTATTACAAGTTTTCATTTTGTGTGTAAATGTTTTTTTTTTTTTTTTTGTATATTTAGAATTGGCTATAAAAAGGGACGCCAGAAATAACTGCCATGGTGGGCTGTGGAGGGATTCATTTTTTCAAATTCAGAAAAAATATATTACTCTCGTATTTGTTGTCCAATGAAAAGTGTGGGTACCGGCCTCGTAAAATTTAAAGTTGAAACTTGTTGAGCCACATCCGAGGATATTTAAGATGGTGGCTGGAGTAGAAGACAGTTATACGTCTGAAGAAAAGAATCCCGCTGTCTGTGGTAGGGTTTTAGGTTTCCACACGTGTAAGTTGCCAGTAAAACAAAGAGCAATAAGATTTCGGGCTTTCATAAAAACTACGTCGAGGAAGGTAAAACGTAAAATTCTCCGGAGATTCTCGAGGGAAAACAAAAGCAAAGGTAGCCCAGTGAAACGAAACAGAAAGACATCCGAAAGATATTGCTAAAAGATCGTTAAATAGCCCCAGTGAAACACGTGGGGCCCGAGCAGTAAGACATTCGAAAGATATTGCAAAAAGATCGTTAAATAGCCCCAGTGAAACACGTGGGGCCCGAGCAGTAAGACATCCGAAAGATATTGCAAAAAGATCGTTAAATAGCCCCAGTGAAACACGTGGGGCCCGAGCAGTAAGACATCCGAAAGATATTGCAAAAAGATCGTTAAATAGCCCCAGTGAAACACGTGGGGCCCGAGCAGTAAGACATTCGAAAGATATTGCAAAAAGATCGTTAAATAGCCCCAGTGAAACACGTGGGGCCCGAGCAGTAAGAAATCCGAAAGATAGTGCTACCACCCGGGTCATGGTGGACCTGGGAACACCAGCAATTAAGAGGTAGTGCCACGCTCCTCAAAACCTGATCAGAGGCCTTGCTGTTTGACGTAGTTTAACGTCTTACCCAGGACGCGGATGCAGTTTATCATCATCCCAGAACACTGGCTTTTTTTTTTTTTTGATAAATACATTTAAATAACCAAGAGCTTATATTGGGGGCAAACCGTTTGGATACGGATAGAAAATGAATTCAATAAATAATCAAAAATAGAAAAGGTCGTAAGACAAGCATGTATTTTCTCGCCATTAATCTTTTCTCTTATTTAATCTTTGCAGCGATGCGATCCTGAAAGAACTAGAAGTCCTAGCAGGATTTATTATTAGAAGAAAGGACTAACCGTCAATTGTAGGAAGACAGAATTCATGGATGTTAACAAGGGAAATAGCCTAAGATGCGAACTATGAATTGGAGATGCCAAAATCAACTAAGTATGAAAATTCAAATATCTGAGAAGCGTTTTAACAGACGACGAAAAATATGACATGAAAATCCGAAGGGACATTGAAACAGAAAAGATGCCTTTAAACAATTAAGCAAAGTATTAAGATACGGGAAAGAAAGTGTTAAACGTGTTAGAATCAAATAAAAAATTACTGAAATGTTATGTAGTCTCAGTTCATTTCTAATGCAATGAGTGTCTCTCCACAGATGAATAAGATACTTCAGGCAATAGAATTGTTCTACAGAAGGATGCTGAGACTAGCATGGGCTGAACCCATGAGAAACGAGAAAGTTTTAAGGAAAATGGAAACGAAAAGAAAACTTATACTTAGAATCCGAAAGAGTTGAAATTTTTAGGGCACATAATGAGGAAAGAGAGCTTGGAGAATCTGACACACAAAGGGCATACTGAAGGCTAGAGAGCCAGCGGGAAGAGCAGCGATCAACCTGTGTAGATTGAGAATTGAACTGGAAGTGGAAGGTATGGTGAAAAGATAACCCTTACTAAAAGCCGCAAGAAATAGGATGTCGTCGAGAGCCATGATCGCTCACGTCCTGAAGGTACACGGCACATGGAAAAGTTTCAAATATTGTAAATAATAGTTGATTTTCTGTACTTAGTAACCTCATGCATAACACGCAAGTACTGTTATTGACATCAAGCAGTGTCACAGTGTTTGTCATAAATGACCTCAGTTTTGCAAAGTTACACATATCTGTATATGGAAAAATACTATGCTTACTAAATTAGCTCATTTGTTTTGTACAGTAGGGGTGGAATAGCCACCAACAGGCTATAGTTTCAGAATCACAAACAAGTAGTGGCCATTGTATACAATGATGTCTTTATTTAAAACTTTTAAAACGTGTGGGATATCGTTAGGTGAATGTTCGTGCTGAGACGAGCAATCACGATGTACGTGCGTATGCCCAGTGAACAACAACGCAACCTAGTGCTTGCCCGCATTAACACCGGAAGTAGACACGGTGATGTCGTGTATCACGAAGTGTGATCAGTCGACTTCCAGACACCAGACGACCGAAGTTTCTCATTTGCACTATATCGTTCGATGTCTTTTAAAAGAAAAATTGTAGATGAATGGATGAAAAGCTTCATTCGGTGGCAAATGGGGAACGTGTAGAGTTTAAAGGATGATAAAAAAGAACACACACACACACAGAGAGAGAGAGAGAGAGAGAGAGAGAGAGAGAGAGAGAGAGAGAGAGGGGGGTTGTGAGGGAACCAGTGACTCGCAAAAATACCTTAAATATCTTAAAGAGTAACATTAAAGATATTTCATGTATTTTGGCAAGTGTAAATGGATTAATGGAGAGCGGCTCGGATTGTGGAATTGGAGAGCTGAGTTCGAATTCCAGTCGAGTTCACTGAATGGACTTACGTGGTAAATGTATGAATCCGTCTCTCCGCCTCCTGCTATGTGTACACAGCGGGACAGACTGGGCCTTGATTGGCAACCAGTCTAGGAGATGATAAATCGGAGATCTGTGTTCGAATTCAAGTCGGGGTCGCAAATACTATTTTTTGATCATGCATCGAAAAGAGACATGATTGGCAACCATTCTAGGGGAAGGAAAACCATCTAAATCTGTTTCTTTAAATTCTGAGATGAGGGACGGGGTAACCTCAACATTCCCAGTGAACAGGAAAAGTAATCGGTAAGCCATTGCACTATTCTGCTCTAAATGTCACCATGAACCCAATTTGTGGTGGAGTGGATCGGTGATGACAACGGCAGCGTAAAATAAATGATGATGAATAATAACATATAACCTTTAGGAAAATATTCGAGAAAATTATCTACAATTAATTATTCAGTTATTCAGTTAGTTAGCTTACTTAATTCTGAATATAAGTCTTTATAGTTTAAAAAATCACAATCAATTAATAAATAATTTTAGTCGAAATTTATGGGATGAGGAGTTATTGTTATAATTTGAAAATGCAAAACATGTGAAATCATATATCAATGGCTGCATTTTAATAGTAGCTTCTAGACGAACTTGTGAACTTTTTTCTTGTGAGGCAAAGAAAGGACGACACGACACGCTAAATGGAGAAGATGGTGGAGAGGTATGGAATCCAGACAATTTTTATCGACGTTAGTAAACTGGTTTCATATTGCAATGTAAAAAATCACAGATATATATATATATATATATATATATATTTAATCGTTTCACCCCCAGCAAGGCGACAATGCCACTAGGACGTAAGGGTTATAGGTTATTTATAAGTCCATTGCTTTGAATATTGCTATCACATCTGATTTGGTGCTCCTGTTATATATTTACAGATTCTTGATAAAATCCAAAGAAGCTGCTGCAATGTTATTGGTCCTGACCTGGCATCTCAGCTCTAGTCACTTACCCTGTGTTTTTTTAAATAAATATTTTCATGATAATTGTTTTGATGCCCTTTCATCTCGGGTGCCTAGACTCTCTGTATTTAAACGTAGAACTAGATTGGCTGCTAGGTCTCATCATTTTACAGTTGAAATGGTTAGGTGTAATCGTAGGTTCTGTGCTAACAGTTTCTTTTCTCGCACTTCTTGCTTGTGGAACCCTCTTCCGGCCTCTTGCTTTCCAGTCAACTTTGATCTTCAAAAACTTAAATGCAATGTCAGTCGTAATCTTCTGTCGTCTTAATTCTTGTTCATTTATTGTCCTCTGTTGTTAAAAGTAGTTTTACTCAGATTCTTTAACGCTCAGTAACCGTTTGCATCCGAATGACTTTATTGATTTGCTTGGAGTGAAATGATTTAAAAAGTGAAAAAAAAATGAGAAGTGAGGAAAAGTCAATAAAGGATCATATTTCAGGAACACAGAAGATGACGATTGATGTTGCATTTAAATTGTAGGTGGCAGGGAAGCCAGAAATCCTAAGGGATTTCTACAGATGGGAAGTAGCACTTGCCAATCTAGTTAAACGGTGAAACCTAGTTGCCAATCTAGTAGCACGCTTAAATCCATGTACTCAAGACACTAAGAAGAACAGCTCATCAGAACAGTTGCCATGAAAATATTTTTAGAAAAGACAGAGGCAAGCAACGTCACGTCAGTGCGAAAGTGACTGAAGTCGAGATGTCAGCTCAGGATCGATTACATTACAGACCATTCTTTTGTCAAGAACCTCGAGATATGCACCAGGAGCACCCGACCAGTTATGGCAGCAACATTCAATGCACGGATGAATAGTAGATTTATAAATGCGCAAGATAGATTCTGACGAGACGAGGACAGAGTGATCTAACCTATCCATCAATAGACATAGGAATTGATGCGATATAGTTACTCCACTTTATGTCAGTGGAAAACGTGAGCCCAAGAAGGCGTTTGGTGTTTCTCCCCTGGAGTCTAGCATAAGCCATGCTGATGGCAGACAGAAAAGATTCTCTGTGGTGATTAAGCGAAAGCAGTTATATTTTGGGGGCATTAAAATTTACAAGCCTTTTCTTGCCCCAGCTAACCACTGATTGGAGGTACTTTACGTAAGCGGTTTTACAGTCATTTTAAGATAAAAACATACCCGAAGAAGGCTGTAGGGCACACACACACGTCGTGTTCATGAAAAGAAGGATGGGAGCATTAATTAACAAATGGTTTGGTTTATATTAGAGTCAAAAAAGTAGACATAGCCTCGCTTTTTACCCTTTTCTGCAAGTATCCATTAGCATGGTGTCCCTTTTGATTGTGGGTGTCTAATCCTTCTGTAGGGGGGGATAGAATTATGGTATTCTAATCTCTGCCTATCTCGTGGAAGTACGTCTCTCAGGAAGTACCTCCTCATTGCACTAAACGAGGTAGACCCAGCGATAGGGCGATGGCATTATACTGATGAAATATATTGATGGCAATTGTTGTGCTTATCTTTTCAAGTCAAGGGTCAGTTGTTATTTTTCTTTCTTATCCAAATAATCTTCATTTCCAACCCCCTTTTTTCCATTGATATCAAACACCTCATTCAGTATTACCATTTAGGGTGAGATGCTCTCCCTTGAATGGCTCTCGGGCCTTTATTGATTGAAAAAAAACCCCCAAAAAACGAAATACTTGCTAATTTTCACCAAAATCCGTTTTCTGTTTTAAGTATCATTTATGGTACTGATTCAGAATTTAAATATTTTTTTACAAGATGTGGCCCGAGTTATAATTGACCAAAAAAAAAATTTAACAACGTTAAATTGTAATCGTTTGTTTTTTGACACCTTATTTACTACTGTCACTTTTCTTTATGTGTCGTGTGCCCCCAGGACGTAAGCGATTATGGCTCTCCACAATTTCCTGTTCTGTATAGCTCTTAATAAATTTTGTCTTTCTGTTATCTCACCTAAACCCTGTTCAGTCATCCATTTACTCAAGCTCATCAAATATTGTTTTTCTCTCTGCTTCTTGCACTCAATCTTTTCTGTGGGTATCAGATTTTCCAAGCCTTCCTTCCTGTATATGTGCCCCAGAAATTTCGGTCCATGGTATCCTCAGCATCATTCTGTAAAACCATATTTCTGTTACTTCAAGTTTTTTTCGTCATCTGCCAGACATGAGGACAGACATGACGTAAGAGTTCACTACTCTTTTCTTTGTTTCTAACATTTTTTTTCTGTTTCTTATTACTTTGCTTAGCTTTTGGAAGGCATCTTTGGCTATCTCAATGCGCCTACGGATTTCAGTGTTGCACTTTCCGCCCTCTGTTAAAACACTTCCCAGATATTTAAATTTTTGTACCTGTTTGATTTTGACATCTCCGATTTATAATTTGTATTTTGGGCCCAGCCTTTTGCTAACGACCAAGCTTGCTGTCTTCTTGTAGTTCATGTTTGGTCCTTTATTCTTGCTTTCCCTCACTACCTTCTGTAGGAGTTTTTGTAGTTATCTTTCTGTGTCTCAACACTGTGAATCCTGGTCAGCCAGTCAGTTATGTGTCATGTGTGATACCCGCTTAGGCGATCATGTATCTTTCGATACATGACTGACGAGGCAAATTTTTTTCCGTAATAGGTTGCCATTTCTTTCTGCGGTAGACAAGTTGCCATCCAAGGCTACAGAACCTGGTCTATTTACCCATACCAAGGGGGGAGGAGAAGAAGAGGATTCATACCTTTCCCAAGGTAGTACATCTAATTATCTCAGATTTGCCTTGCTGTATACGTTGAATAAGTCATTATACAACGCTTCAATATCTTCTTTTTCTGCAAAAGGTCTTTTGTTAGACGTGGGCATTCCCCAGTTTCATGAGGAGGAATGAGCCATTACCCTATCGCGCGGGGCTAATGCCTGCTGATATGGGCGGGTGTGACACAATTTGCGCGATCTTGTCTCTTTTCGGTGCATGATGAAAAATAGTATTTGCGACCCCGACTTGAATTCGAACACGGCACTCTGATTTATCATCCCCAACTATTATCCACTACACCATTCGCATATTCCCAATTGGTCACTCGTGTACGTATTAGCAAGTCTCGACGATGCTTAACTTTTCAAACTGATAATGCCGTAAGCTCATTTAATATTCTTTTTCTTTTTCGATAACTTAACTACCAATTTTGGAGACACGTTTTCTCTAAGTCAGATTTTCTTCTACTATGTACCGTGTCCCTTCAGGTTGATGGCGATCATGGCTCTCCTCAATTTCCTTTGTAGCTCTTAATAAATTTCAACTTTGGGTAAAACAGGGTAAACTGGAGATTTAGCCTTGATTGTCAGCCGATATATGAGAACAACAACTACGAATTCAAGACTATATGAATAGAAACCGTAAACAACTCCCTTATTTTCCTCAAGAACAATGATCTCCATGTACAGTTGGCAAATATTAAAAGAAAAACTCACCCTATTCGGCGTTTAATCCTATTCTCGAACAATTGGTTTATGTAAGCAACTGTAGCATAATTAGCATTTACTCGGATAAAATATATAAAAACAAAAGTAATAAGAATTATATACATAATTCGGACTGTTATCCTCATTGCCATATTCACAATGTTTCGGCATGTTCTACGCCCCGGCTTTCTTCAGTTGATTGGAATTTCGAACCGAATCCTTTATTTGGTCCACCGGGGTAGATAGTTCTAGTTCCACGTGCCATGTCTGTTTCATATGTTGTTTCTTTTTAACTCAAACTATTCAAGTTTTGGTGTCCTGGTATTGAACTCACAACTCTTTGTGACTAGTGACTGGATCTAACCAACTTCTTTGCGGACATCTGTATATGAATTTTGCGACTTATAAACCTAATGTCTCAGCAAGCATTTTTTACCAGTGCTCATACTGTAATTTTTTTCTGTTATTATTATTGCATTTTTTTCTGGTAAATATACTACAATTTTTGTTGTTATTAACTGCTTTTCTCTAGCACTCCATATCACTGGTTCCCATATTGTATTCATATCTATATTTGGTTGGCTCAGGAGATTTTTGTGGCCTACCATATGTGCTAATTCCTTAAATTTTCGTATCTTCCAGTGATGCTCTCTGTCTATTATTTCAACCTCATCCAGGTGGACTGAAAAAAGCCGGAGCGTACAACGGCCGAAACGTTGTAAATATGGTAATGGAGATTAGGGTGATAGTCCGAATGATGTAAATAAAGCAAGCAATCATAATACCTCATCTCAGAGATATAGACAAAAGTAATAAGATTGTGCTGCGCCAAGAGAATAAGAAAAGCTCATTTTAAAAATCAGCTTCCGAAATTCTTGGTTTTTGATCTCAAAGGCTGACTCAAGTAACGAAAAATGTCTCATCAATCCACTTCTCATATCGTCAGATATCTTGACAAAATAACTCGTTACTGTCATGTCACGATGGTTGATGTTGAATAGAGCAAATAAGTGAGCACTTGGGTAAATATCTATCCAGTTATTATCTAATCTGTTCTTCAAAAGCTGTTAGAAAATGTTTAATCTTCGTTCCCCATTAAAAACCAGTAGGTCAAAATTCCGCTTATTCCTTTGACACTGCTATTACTGTATACACTTTTGATTCCCTCAGCAATGTTAATTCTCAAGATTATAAATATATGTGAACTCAGTACACTCCTATATTTATTATTTACCTTTTTATAGAGGTTTATTTTTACCATTTTATGAAGAAATATTTTTATTAAAAAATTACAGAATTATCAAAATATGTAAACTAATGACAAATAACATTTATTTTTTTATCATTTTATTAATACTCATGGGAAAACGATAAATATTTTTTTATGTATCAAGAAGAATTTTAGGGAAAACTATGACAAATCGTAAAAACTGTTGGTGTGACACGTTTCGTCCTTTAGGACACTATCAGACTAAAAAGATGCTCATGTTGATGCGCACGAAGGAGTCGGGACGCTGAGCATCTGAAAATTAATTTTTTTTTTCTAAATATATATTTTGGTTATATATTCTAATCGATTCTATTTAGTTTCATTTTCTTCTTGTTTACGTTTCTATCATTTTTGTTATTTTTGTTATTAAAAACCTCACATTGTGATAATAAAAGATCTACTAAGAAAGCTGCCATAAATTTACTGTGCATAATCTATGATAAATATCTATGAAAAGAAGTATTTTTATTCATTATTTTATAAAAATATCAATGAACTATAGAACAACTATTTCATTATAGTTGGTTTACATATTTTTATAATCTTGTAAATAAAATCTTATTTTTGAAAAATAAGCCCTCCATCAAATAAATAGTGTTTAACATCTTTGCTGTCAAGTCTTAAGAATAAAGAAAATATATAAATCCAATTTCATGTTTGGATTTTATTAAAATTTTAATTATCGCTTAAAAAAACATTTCCGAGTGATTCAAGTGTATATTCAATAACAGCGGTGTCACAACGATAAGCCTCATTTTGTAATCATTTTTTTTTTTTGCAGACACGAAGGCTAAACATTGGTACATCTATTGTCAACCTTGACAGGGACAAAGTAAATGAAAGTTTTCACTTATTTGGTTAAAACGATAATGATGGTAATGGTAGTATTAGTCATTTCCCTATAAGGAAACATTTGGCACTCATTGACCGAGCAGTCAATACTGATTGAAATTTATAAAATCTTTCTCTTAAAACAATTTTTCAGGAAAACGTTTCTTAAGCCCAGTAGCTTTTATTGCTCTTTTCAGCACTCATAGGGTTTTTCTTCGAAACCTTTTATTTGAAGTAGTATTGAATATTAACAATTTAATTATGTTATTATTTCCTCTTCTCAAGCCTAGTAGCTGTTATCGCTCTTTTCATTATTGATGGAGGTTTCCTTCCTAACAATTTATTTGAAGTAGTGTGGAATATCAACATCTTCATTATGTCATTATTTCTTCTTCTCAAGTCTACTATCTTTTATCACTCTTTCCATTATTCCTTCCTCACCTTTTATTGTTAATTTATGTTGCCATTAATAATACCAGAATAAGTCCTGCATGTGATAAAACTTAAATTCAATTTCTCCAGTTAAACACGCCATAGCAAATGAAGATAAATGTATAGACGGAAAAATATGATCCGGTGCTTCTCCGATATACTGTATTTAGAAATTCTTGATAACATCCAAATAAAAATCAGCAATATTATTGGTCCTGACCTGGCATCTCGGCTTCAGTCAATTCCCCATCGACGTAACACCTCTCTGTACATTTTTCTAGAAATACATCCATGGTAATTGTTTTGATGAATTTTCCTCTATGGTACCTAGACTGTTTGAATTTAAGCACAGTACTAGATCGTTGACAAGGTCTCATCCTTTTAGAGTTGAAATGGCTAGATGTAAACGTATGTTCTATGTTAACGTTTTTTTCTTGCACTTCTCATCTGTGAAACTCTCTTCCAGTTTCATGTTTTCTAGCCAAATTTGATCTTCAAAAATTTAAATGCAATGTTAATCGTTATCTACTGTCTTCTTGATTCCTCTTCTAATGTTCTCGCTCCTTATTAATGTGTCTTTTTTTCTTATTCGTTCACCCTCAGTAACCCTCTGTGCCTTAGTGGCTTTACTGCCTTGCATGGGGTGAAATGATTTAAAAAAAAATAGGAAACACAAAACGTTTGGAATTGATTGAATTCTTTTTCATTGAAATTTCTCGCTTTTATTGTTTATTTCGTTTTTTTTTTTTTGCATCAGGACACGCCAAAGAATGTATAACAAATGGCGTCCCAAAACTGGGGCTGACGAGTCACAAACAATCGAGATTTCCAGAAGTGATTTCTTTTCTTTTTTCTTTCGCTATATCTTTAGTCTTCTTTGTGTTTTAAGTCAGTTTCACAGTTTTCACATTCGTTTGTTTTCTTTTTTCATTTCATCTAACTTTTTCTTTCGCTAGTTTGAACTTCCTTCTCTTTTTAGCTTGTTTGTGTTCATCTTTTTTTCATCTTTCTTTTTATTAACCTTTTCGTCTTCCTTCCTTCCTTCCTTCCTTCCTTCCTTCCTTCCTTCCCTCCTTCCTTCCCTCCTTCCTGCCTGCCTGCCTGCCTTCCTTCCTTCCTGCCTGCCTTCCTTCCTTCCTTCCTTCCTTCCTTCCTTCCTTCCTTCCTTCCTTCCTGCCTGCTTGCCTTCCTTCCTTCCTTCCTTCCTGCCTTCCTTCCTTCCTTCCTTCTTTCCTTCCTTCCTGCCTTCCTTCCTTCCTTCCTTCCTTCCTTCCTTCTCTTTTTCTTTTCTTTTCTTTCTATTCTTCCTTTTCTTTGTATTATCTGCTTTTCTTTCCTATCTAAATCTATTTTATTTTCTCTATTATTCTACCATAATTTCTTTCCATTATCTCGTCGACCCTCAGCAGAATAAAAAAAATCTTTTTTCTTTCTTCTCCTTTCTTTTCTCTTTTTTATTTTATTTATTTCTTCATGTTTTCTTTCTATTTGAGTCTCCCTCAGTCATCTCTTTATCTTTCTATCAATCTGTACGTCTCTCTCTTTCGTTAACATATCTTGACCTTCCCAACAGGGTCACAGCACTCATCTATTCCATTCTCGTTACCAGTTTTACCTCACTTTCCACCATTTTATTTCTCCTAACATTTCACTGCATCACGCATTCCATCTTTTATCTTTTTAACACCCCTTTTTTCTTTCATACAGTCTCTCTTGACTTCTTTATTTTACGGCCTTCCTTCTAACAATTCTTGCCACTCAATAATCTTCCTAACGAGTCGTTCCCTCTTTTCCCCATTAATCTATTCTCCTACGCACAACTACAGAGAACAGGTGAAGGACAAGAGGCCTGGATTATTCTGTCTGTGTTGACACACGTGACAAACTGGCGTGTTGACTTATTTCAACGGGCGTTCGCAATTAACTAGTGGGAGTCCTTACACGATTTCTGTGACCAGAATCACAAAGTCGTGACTTCGCTTTTAAAATCCGCACTCGTAATCATGCACTCCAAATACAAGCGACGTGTTAGGCATGCCGTTCTACGATATTCCTGAATATCGGCTATTGAAACACTAAAGTCTGCGCATGCGTGACCCCCACGAAAGAGAATCTGTAAAGACAGGAGGTTGGATAGGTAGTACAATTATCCGTCAGGCCATTTTGTCTGGGTGTGAAAACTGAACATGCTGTCGACTCAACAGACGAAATACACGCGGGAAATAGAGAAGATAATCGTGAAAAACTCGATAAAGGCAGGCAGACGAATTTGCGTCTTTTCAGTGTTTGTCTTAATGTCAAATTGCGTTCCAAGTAGGTCGTTTTTTTTTTGTTTTTTTTTTCCCGCCAAGTTAAGCAGACGAGAGTTCAGTTCAAACAATAAACATCTGGTGTCTCCATAAAATATCTTTAACCTATCTTCATGCAAAAATAATGAGCTTTTTTTGTAAGACGGAAAATACCCCAAATTTAGTTAACGTTAGCAACTTCAAAGGAATACTAACAGATGGAACATTTTACCGTCGATCGTTCCTTTGAGATAGTTCCAATAACAAGACGCATACACAGTCTACGAACAGAAAAAGTAAGTTCTACCTACAGAAAATTCCTGTAGGCATAACATTTTCTGTAAGATATCCATTTTCTAAAGCTATTTTTCCGTTATGCTAAGTCCATTTGAATTTCTTCCTCTGTATAAGGCTACGAAGTGCTGACCATGAAAGAAATATTTGAATAATTATCTGATGTTTGTATTAATAATAATAATAGATATGGATACCTGTGAAAATTTCATGGTTTTCTAATTTAAATGTTCTAACGTATCTTAATTCTTAAGATAACGTCGAAGGGTAGCTTAGATGTGACACAAGTATGTATTGTTTTAGCGAGACAAGCTTGCTAACTATTACGCCCGTCGATGTACCCCAATTCATAAGTTACTGATTGAATAACCTCTCTGCAAGTTCCACCACTATAAAGCACCCATGGAAATTCCCCGATGCAACGTTAAGTATTTGAGTATAATAACTTTAAAGAAATATTACAATAACAACTATAAGTATGAATACAGGTCATTATTTAAAGAAGTATATGGCCGAGTGGTTAGAACGTTCGTTTTCTGACCATGAGACCCGGGTTCGAATCAGGAAGTAGACTTCCTCATGTTATCGGTCTGGAGAGGGCGAAAGTGCCTGAAAACCATACCACGGGTTGACCGAAGCCTTGTGAGTGAAATTCGGTAGACGAAACCCTTACGGCCCGTCGATAGCTGTGACCGAAGTCACGTGGCTGAGAGGTTGAGTGTGCTGGCCTTGTACAAATTGCTGACCACGCTAGATAACAGGCTCTCTCCCAGAAACTGTAACTAAGGTCTGCTCAGCATAGTTGCAGTATAAACCACAGGTTGGCTCTGTGGGTGCTGAACAAACACAAATGTGCCTGAGCGAGCGTCTGCAATGGGGATTCGCTAACCGCCCTAACAGACGTGTATCCTCGAATACCAGTGACCAGTAAGAGGATACAAACGAAAAGATTATAAATTGACAAGGTATTCCATTTCAATAAAGCAGATGTTAAACACACGAAAGCTTTACAGCTTCCTTTTTGTTTGTTTCGTTCACAACCTAAAACCAAACTACTCCTTTGATATATCTATTCTTCCATCTCTTACTTATTCACCTCAATCAAGGCGATAATGCCACTAAGACGCAAGGTGTTACTGGGTGTGAAAGAGAATGAAAACACTTTAGAAGGAACTGGAAACCCAATCCTAAATATAGAACAAAGGATAAACCTGGGGTCCTGTTCAAAAATTCGGGGAGAAGTGTGAACAGGACGATAAGCGAAGCTATCTTCACCTATTGAGGCGATAAATGCTTGGGCATCGGAGAACTGTCCGTT